>JAVANC010000017.1:3064969-3207228 GCA_033319125.1 Parnassius glacialis
CTCGATTACTAAGACATCATTGAACAGTTTTCGTTTATTTCGTCATAATGAAGTCAGTCTCATTTTTTATCGAAACCTTCGGGGCTCGCCCAAGTCCAATTCTTGTGGGGCTGCTTCGGAAGAAAGAGTTCATCAGAAAGAGTCTCGCTTTCTCCATGACGTCGGCCAGCTGCTGGCCCCTTGAGTTCCGTTGCCCTATTCCAAATTTCCCTACTTTTAGCTCACCGTTCTCTTTTGTGTCTAGTTTTGCATTGATGTCTCCCATAAACACCATATATGTGGTATTTTAAGGAATATATGGCTCTAGTATAAGGTATGCAACTATCGTCGACACATTCTCAATCTTTACAACGTTGTTAACGAGAGACTTGTGGACGATAAATCCGACACCTCCTTGGAATAGATGGTTTGCCCCCCCGGTGATAAAACAATTTGACTGATTCTAGGATTAGAATGTCCTCCCGCTCTCTTCGGACCTCAGATAATCCTTTTATATTTTCTCTCTATCTATCTTTTCTTCCAGCTCCAGGATCTTCTCGGCAGTCGTCAGGGAGCGTGCATTATATGTTGCCAGGTCGAATCATCTTAGGTGGCAACCGAACCTCCACCGGTGGTTCTTAGCACTCCCTGCCCCGCTATTACCATGTTCGCCACCGTAGCCAGGAATAGCGGCGCCGACAGGAACTAGGGGCATTCTCTTCGTAACTTTAATCATGGAGGGTTGGCAATGGCAGTTTTTTATTGTTGTTTGTTTATTGCTGTTATCATAAAGACGCTGCTGCCCATCTTCTGCCTTCATTTTCCCCCTGTCGCCTTTTACGACACTCACGGGAAGATACGGGGTACTGGGTATTAAAAAATAAAATTAAAAAATAAGATTGACTTCATAATGACGACCAGACGACAACTGTTCAGTGGACGTCTCAGTGATCGCGAGGTGATAAACCGGCAGCGATCACAGAATGGTGAGAGGCACACTGAACCTAAGCTTTAAGTTAAAGAGGTCACGTCTAATGAAGTCGAGGCACGAGGTTCCCCTCCTGCTCTAATCCAAAGTATCCTTTCTTCCGAAACCTTTCAGTTCGAGCTACGAAACCGCTTTCAGTGCCTAAAAGATTGAAATGCAGTGGACGATATGAATAACAAGCTTGTGGAAACTGTCCATGCGGTCGGATCTAAGTTTAGCAAGACCCGCCGCAGAAGTACACAAAAGCTTTCTGGTTAAACCTTAAATCTCATGACTGTTAGACGTGATATGAAGCTGCAGTCTTCAGTAGATTTGATAGCATACAGGCAACTGAACAGACAGATCTCCAAATGCATGTGGCGGGACTTACGCAACTTTAATACTGCTCGTATTGAAGAAGCGATCGAGCGGAACTAGGGCTTGAAAGTCTTTGCTGGAGATCTGTCTGCTAGAAAGAGCCAACTATCGAAGCTGAAGGACCGAGTGTGCAGCGTTGTTTCCGGGACACCTGAGATTTTGAGTAAGATTCCCTACAAAAGTCATGATGGTATGCATTGTTAAGGACACATCCTATTGATAATTCTTTCATCACATGCATACCTTGCTGTGGTAGATTCGACTATACGTACAGCCGCTACCAAACAGCGATTATATATTAAGAAAGAACGCGACATTTATTTTAATTGGAAGTAATTGGAAATAAAGACTAGAAATGAGTTGGGGGGTAACTTGAACTTTATGCCTAGTCAGTATGAATAGCCTATCATGTAGAGGATGTCATGGGTCACGGTTGAATAGGGCAAATAGTTCTCATTAGACTCCTAGGGAGTCGAAATGGCCAAAAACCAAAAAATTGGGTGGTGGCCTCGTACTTCAAGCATATCCAGTTTGAATAGCCTATCATGTAGAGGATGTCATGGGGGTCATGGTTGAATAGGGGCAAAAAGTTCTCATTATACTTCTGGGAGGTCAAAATGGCTAAAAAACCCAAAGAATTTCTTATTTCGGCTAATAACTCCGCCTCCTTCGGAGGTTCTTACACGGCCTTTACTTTTTCGCGTTCCACTTTTTAAAAATATGACAAAGAAATACTTACAACTTATGGCTACTATATTCGTATGTAGGGAATTACTGGTGGAATATGGATGAAAATACTAAGAAGTTAGGGAGAACTGTAAGTAGTTGTCTCCCACTCCCATTCATTGTACCAAGTGTACAACTAACTTGATCTGTTGTTCTAGGATTCGATCGGTGTCGTCATTCTGTCCGTTGTGGTAATTATTCTAGTACAATCAAAGGGGGCTCGAGTTGCAAAGTGGCTGCCCTATCTCACTTCGAGAGTATCATTGTTGCTGTGGTTTGCAAGCATTTTTTTGGTGTTATCGTGTAATTTGCTCCATAGTGTAACACACAAAAGTGTAATTATGACCGGGTTGTATTACGCTATTGTTGAATTGTTCTGTTCTGAATGTATAGTATGGTACAAGGTTTTATTGATTATTATATAGACCGATAGAAAATTTATTTGTATGAATACATGGTACATAAGATGTTCAATAATATGAACATTTTTTGCCGTAATTCTGTATTCAAAAATTAAATTAAATACAATTATACTCGCCAATTAGTTTGAAAATTATGTACAAATATTAGTATTAAATTAAAATATTATGTACAATTATAATATGTACAATTTAATTAAAACATATTCAGATTTACTTAAATGATGAAAAATGAATGAAAAAATTAATATTGAATTATTTTACAACCAATTATACATAAATTATTAATCGAATTATTGCATCATTCCTATTAAATATTTTATTAATATGGATTAATATTATATGAATATCGATTGCATGAGCAAGAGAGCAAGTTGAACAAGTGCTCTCACAATATTATTATTAAAATAACTATAATTGTAACATTATACGTGTCATATATTCTATTATTATATCGTATATTAAATATCCCACATCGTCTTATGGGTACCGTAAGAGCCGACATAGAAAAGCTAAGAAGGAGATAATCAGCAGTGTGTTCACATTAACAAACAGAAAATAAAAACTACAGCTGCCAACCCGTTTGTCAGACGTGTCATCTATGACAAATATACCCCTTGTAAGGCAATTTGTGAGGAGCTTGTGTTCAGCAGTGGACTATAGTGGGATTTCTATTATTATGTAATACTAGCTGTTCCCGGGACGTCACCCGCGTGTAATTTAAGGTTTTAGCTATGTTGCGCTGAACACTAATTATTTTTTTTAAAATATAAGTAGCCTAAGTTACTCCTTATAACGTCAGCTATCTGCCAGTGAAAGTCCCACCGAAATCGGTCCAGTCGTTTCAGAGATTAGCCGGAACAAACAGACAGACACAGAAAAAAAGGTTAATAATTGTGTTTTTGTTATAAGTACCGTATATACTTTCATATGCATTTAGTAAAAAGCTGTTATTTTGACATTACAAATAGAAACTTCAATTTTATTTGTATAGATTTAATTTATTATATATTTCTAGTATTAATAAATATTATAACGGTTTAAATGTCTGTTGAAATACCGATATTATAACTATTTTAAAATAAGTTCCACACGTAAACACGGACCGAGGGCAATCACGACAAAAGGGAAAATAATCTAACGCACTTCACAGCTCGGCGGTCGCTTTGTATTCGCTTTAGATCCAACAATATCTTTTTTTATATAATATTATCCTCACAACGAGAAGTCAAGCGTGTCACTCAGATATGTTTCGTTATTTACTTCCAGCACTTCCAGTAGTATTTAAATCGCATTATTTAACCTCATTGTTATCATCTGTAGCTATTGTAGCATAGAGAGACTTGGAAAAAAAAACTGCACGTGTAAAAACATTTTGCTTTTACGTACGGTTTTCAATGGGACGATTAAGGGAAATGTTTCTCTTAACGGGAGAGCAATATTTACCAGTGGACATCAAGAAGCTGGAGAAAAAATCTAGAACTTGCCTATGAGCAATCGCAATCAGATTGAAATAAATGAGTCAAGAGATCCGTTGTCAGCTATAAAGACTAAGAATAATTCAGTCTATTTTTTTATAGAATAAAGGTGACAAGCGAGCACACAGTCCACCTTATGGTAAGTTTCTGTGGCCTATAGATATCTACATCTATCTCCTCGATTACGAATTAAAATGCAGATGCATTGTCACCCGTGAGGACTAGATGGAATGCCTCGTATCCAGTAAAAAGGGTCTCCGGTTCTCTACACTCCCCCATAAGCTGCTATATTACGCTGGTATTCTTTGAGATCGTGGTCCTTCCCTGGTCGAGCCGACCCATTCGTGCTACAAACTATACAACTAATATAGCTGCAGCATGGCTCTACCACGTCTGTCGTTATCGTTAAAAGAACGTGTCAGCACTTTTTATTTTTTTCATCAAAATAAGGATGATAAGCGAGCATACACTCCTTCTGATTTTAAATACATGCTGTTGCCCATGAATATCTAAAACTATCCATGATTAAGAGTCAAAATACAGGTGAGTTCTCACATCTAAGGCATAAGATGGAATTCCCCGTTTCCAGTAAAAGGGCCTTACCTTTATTACTTACCCTAACTCTGAATTTTGTATTTGTATTGAAAAATACAAATTAAACCCGAATTTCACTGCCAAAAATAACATGTTCATAATCAAACAATGGTCGGCTAACACAAAGAATCATTTATTGTAATCCTTTCAGGTCGTCAGCCGAATTTATAATCTAATTAGGCGCAATTGGATTGAAATTTATTACGTTATCAATTATGCAAGGGAATCTCGTTATGTCTGCCCGTGCTAAAGTACAGCTACTTTAATTAAAGGTTTAACTCGGAATACAATTAATTTATTGGACAAAGGGGAACAAAGTAAGATGATTCAATATATTTTTTGGACGCTAACGATTTTTTTTTCCTCATCACGCTGTTTTCCTAACCCGATTTTTTCAATCTGTCGAAAAATCGGTCGAAGTTTAGACACCCAAAATCAAATTACTTGATTTCGATTAAAAAATCACTAGGAATTGATCTGGGTAGGTAGGTAGGTAGGTACCCTCTTCTATAATTCTGCAGCAAAATAGTAGTTATTGCACTGCCGTGTTTCGGTCAGTAGGAAATAGAGAGCCGGTATAATCACATGTTGCGAGATATTCCATCTTAGTCCTTAGAGGTGACAACGCTCAGTAGCATTCTTTGTTTGAAGTTAGCTGCCATGGATTGCAGAAGTTATTTCCAATTATATGGACTGGAAGCTCGTTTGTTACTTAAATTGAATTTAACGGATTGTGTTGTGATTTTAATTATAGTTGTTTCTTGGTTTTACCGACATACTTGGGGAAAACTAACTTGGCAGTGGATGTATGCTGCATCCAGTTAGCGTTGACGGAAATTTCTAGTAAAATCTTGATTTGGTATAACTATTATAGTTATATAACTATTATACAGTTTTATTATATATTTATACCTAAACACATAAATAAAATTGTAGTTAAGCTTTAGGCGGTTGTTTGCATGCTATAATATAAATAACCATTTTTAATTTTTTTTCTGTCTATCTGGGCTAATCTTCTAAATGGCTGATTGATTGTGATGAAAGTTTATAAAGTTTATTTTATTCAGAAAACCAGTTTTTTTTTGAAAAAATTAAAAATTTAAAGTCTTTGATGTTATCTTAAATCTAAATAATATAATATCTTAATGCTAAACGCCGCTACATTCACGATAAAATAACTAATTCTTCGTCCACTGATGTGTGGAAATTCCTTAGATGTCTCGGAATTAATAAATCGACTTCCCGTTATTTGGCTCCTCTCTCAATTTGAATAACATTAACCGGCACTTTGTTTCTATTACTTCATTGAATTCTCAAGTCCGTTCTCAAACTATTGCTTCTATAGAATCAATGTAGCTTCTCTAGATCCCTGACTTTTGTTTCTTCCTTGTCACTCGAAATGAAATAAAAAATGCTCTGTTAGCCATTAAATGAAAATGATTTATGATGAAATTAGTAAGCAAATGGTATCTATGCTACTTGAGTACCTGCTTCCAGCTATAATACGAATTGTAAATTACTCTCTGGACTCACGTCACTAAATAAGGCTTTTGTACGACCCCTTCCTTCCCTAATCTTGTAATTCCTAACCATTTTCGTCCTATGTCAATTCACCCATACCTCTCTAAATTTTTGGAAACTGCAAAACATAACCTATTAAATTAATTTCAATCGGGGTTTCGCTCTGATCACAGCACTATCACTTCGCTTATCAAAGTCACAAATAAAACAAGAAGGGCTTGGATGAGCAGAAATGAATAGTGGTGGCGCTTATTGACTTTTCATGGTCCTCCTCCTGTTTATCCTCAAATACCTTAAGTTTTCATCCCCAGCCTTGAAGTGGTTCTCTTCTTATATTTGCGGCCACCAGCAATTAGTTCGCTCAGGTCAGTGTTCTTCTACATCGGCTTAAATTGAATTTAGTGCAAGGCGAAATACTTTCTCCTATTATGTTTTCTTTATTTATAAATTTTATCTTCTCATTTTAGATTGTTCGTACCATCTGTAATGCGGATGATCTTCAGCTTCGTGTGTAGTCAGTCTTAAATAATCTTAACTTTATATTACATAAACTAAATAATTACCTGGAAGCCATAAGCGAATGGTCGTGTAAATATGACGTTTTACGTAACCCAGCCAAACGCAAAGTCATAATCTTAGGAAGTTCGCAATTATTTGCTAAGGTTGATTAAGGAAATTTCCTTCTTTTAAATTATAATGGAACTGTGATTCCACATTGTGATTGCATAAAAAAAAAATCTTGGCTTGTTCATGGAAAAAACTATGACCTGGAAGTTGCAGATCTCTGAAGTAAGACGTAAACTTGTTGCCACCTTGCGGTCCCTTTATCGTCTGAAAACTTTCCCATCTTTCAAAACCAAGCTTAAGCTGGTTCATTCCCTCATTCTACCTATTATCGATTTTGCAGATGCATGTAAGCCAGATCTGTTAGAAAATCTTCTAAACAAGTTTGAGCGCCTTCTTAACAATTCCATAAGGTTAATTTTTGGTTTATTTAAGTATGTGCATATCTTCCTTTCATTTAATGCTTAAACGGCTACCCTATACGTCAAAGGCGATGCTCTAGAATTTTACTTGTTTTTATTCAATTTTAAACGATCCAAGGTCGCCTTCTTATCTTAAGGATAACTTTTATTTCCATGGTTCGATCGACGGAGGAACATAACGACAATCAAACCGTGTGAGGATAAAGTTTCCACAACGTAGGTCAAATTTTTCCAGGTCCTCTTTTACGATACAGGCTGTACATCTTTGGAATAAAAACTCCTTCAAATTTCTTGTACGACAATATTACCTGAAGATAATTACTAACAAACATTTTTTTCTTCATCTGTTTATTTATTTATATATTCTTACGGACATTTATTTATAAAGTTTATAAGCATGTTTACACATTATTTATTTGTATACATGTGTTATTGTATGTGTGTATATATATAAACACTGTGGAGTGACCATCATATCCCAACGGATTAGTAAGCTGAAGTGGCAATGGGCCGGCCATAAAGCTCGAAAAACCGACACTAGATGGGGAAAAAGGTTCTCGAGTGGCAGCCTCGTACCGGTAAGTGAAAGTTTAGGGTGACTCCCCACTAGATGGAGTTAAGAACTGGTAAGACATGCAGGAAGTCAATGGATGCAGGTGGCCCAGGACCGTGCTTTGTGGCATTCATTGATGGAAGGCCTATCTTCAGCAGAGGAATTGTGAAGGGCTGTAATGATGATGGTGACGATATATATGCTACACGTTTGTATATTTAAATATTAGATGTGTATGTTTGTATATATTAAATTTTAATATATTGTTCACTTAATTTATGTATTATGTTTAGCACCTGCCCACAATGGTCTTTGTCACCCATGGTTGACTGGCAGAGAATTCCAATGGCATTAAGTCCACCCTATTTACCCTTTACATTAATGTGTTTACATTTAAGTTTTTAAATAAATAAATATATATATTCAGCATTGGACTTTTAATAGGTCGTAATGTTTATATATTAAGAGTTCAAAGTTGATGAATATTAAAAAAAATATTCATCAACTTTTAGCTAATAATTTTTGAAGATAATAATAATCAATTGTCACAAATACAGTAATAATATAAAATGTTTTAAGTATCAGGACTATCATTACAGACACACACAAGTCGCCACTGCTACACATAGACCATAAAGCACGGTCCTGAGTCACCCGTATCCGTCGACTCCCTGAATGTTTGACCAAATTGTCACTCCTTCTAAAGGAGGGCATCCTTCAGTGAGCTTCGTGGTACGAGTTCAATAAGAAGAAGTAGAATCTATCCTCTTCATTAATAGTCGAGCTAGGCAAACGACACGCGATAAAAGAAAAGAAACATAAGAAGACAATAATCTCTATAACATGTCATTATCATCATCATCATCATTAGGTACAGCCTATCTAAAGTTCATTGAATATAGGCCTAGGTTCATTGATGCCCAAGAATAGGTGCACTCTCTATTCCCTCACTCTCATAGTTGGATGGACCGGTAAACCGACAAGACCGGAGAGGTATCAAGTACAGGACAACGGACCATCTTATGTACTTTTCGAGTTACAAGGGTGAAAAACCGCCAGTGCGTCCCATGATTACAGTAATATTTATTTGATATAAGATAAACGTTGCCTTATTAAACATTACTGCAAGTTCAACAAGAAATTTCAATATTATTAAAGTTGAATTTCGTTCAATTGTTTTCTGCAAGTAAAGTTTCTATTCATAGCATCCTTGCCGCAACGCATTACAAACTTCCGGACAAACTTTGGAATAGGTCTCCTTACCGAGACCGTAGCATTGTGCGCGGCTTACCGCCGTTACTATTCGCATAGCTAATAAACTTAATACATTGTGTTATGTATGCTTGCTCAAACAACAAAGCTTAAAGGTTATGATGAATTATATTTTATAATAGCTTTTAAAAATGTTTTTGAGCAACGTATACAATTTTACAACAAAATTCCAAAAGAATGTTCAAAGTTTGTCAATCAACAAGATAAATTTGTGTTATAGTAAATATTTCTTTAAATAAAAGCTATTAAAAAGGTTAATTATAATGGTAAGAAATATCTGAAAGAGAATAACTCCTGGGAATATTGTAACCGCTACCATGCAGCTTCTATTATAGTTTATAAAAGTAATTGTATACATCTCTATTATATTACACCTAATTATTGCTTCGTGCCGCAGTGACTTAGCAATGAGTTGCAGCGCTAAAGGCCACGGTTTCGAATCCCGCACGGAACAAGTATTTGCATGACCTACAAATAATTGTTCTGGGTATGGATGTGAAATTTATGTATTTAAACTGCCCCTGATTACAGGAGAAAATCCTAGTGTGGAAGTAATGTTTAAAAACATATCAGTATCGTAAAATTTAAATATCCCAATAGTGGTGCTGGATTAGTGATGACGGAGATTGTGTATGCAAATGAGGAAGGGACTGTAGGTGCTCTTCAAACTAGGCATAGACTTAGAATATACTGGCGTATTCTAAGTCTATGAAACTAGGTAAGATACATCATTTTATTTTATTACACGGATCTTCGCTAATTCTTTTTTTTTTTTATAGGATAAGGGTGACAAACGAGCACACAGTCCACCTGATAGTAAGCGGTTGCTGCGGCCCATAGACATCTACATCTATCCTCGTTTGCGAATCAAAATGCAGATGCGTTGTCACCCGTGAGGACTAAGATGGAATGCCTCATTTCAGTAAAAAAGAGCCTCCGGCCACCTGCACTCACCAAGCGAAACGCAGAGGTAAACCTCTACTTCACGTTGGTATTCTGTGAGGTCGTGGTACCACCCCGGTTAGAGCCGGCCCATCCGTGCAACAGCAAAAGCCGCCGCGTGGCTCTACCACTGTTAAAAATTCATTTTAACATCTTTAATATAATCAATTTCCGAAAAGTAACGCGTGATACTATTAATTATTGTAAAACGTTATATTTAAATAAATAATCTAGCTGTTTTACTTGCTGGTTCTTCCCAGGACAGAAGTGTTTTCCTAACCAGAAATAAATAATATAATACTTTCAATAAGTATCATATGAGAAACTATATTTGAACAAAAATATTCTATCCTATTCGAATATATTTATTAATGCCATCCAAAAAATTACTTGTAAAAAAAACCAAGTCTCGCAACTCAGTTCTTCTACCGTAAAATGTTGTGAGATCCATGTAATACCAAGGCGGTTAATTTATTCAGTCCATACTTAAGGGTCCTTCTGTCTTAATTTATTGCGTAATTAGCTAACCTAACAAACATCTTATAGTGACCACATCAATACTAAAATCTGTTATATTTTAAATAAATAGATTGATTTGGCAATCGCACTAAACAATCTAATTTAATATAATATGTAATTACTTGATAGCTACATTGTTATATATATATATATATATATATATATATATATATCTATGTGTATGTATATATATATATATAGGTACACTGATTCATTCACTGCAAATGTAACATTGTAATCCTATATATTTATTTGAGATTACAAAGTTATTTATGCAGTTGGTGTATCTCGAAAACTGGACCGAAATTACATAATGTATTAGTTTTTCCTTGATATATACTAAACAATAAATGTACTCTAAATTTGAAGCTTCTATGTTTACTAGACGTGCCTTAGAGTTTCGGTGTTCGGTCAGTGAGTGACAAAATAAAGAAACTTTGACAAGTTATAATTCTTAAACGACTTGTTAAAATTAAATGAAATTTGAAATATACGACTAGGCGGGGGCTCTGCCGTGCCCCCAGATAACGTTGTTGAATTGGCAGCGCAAGGAAATATATGACCACATTTCTTCACAGGCCCGTGGGTGTCGTAAAAGGCGACTATGGGATAATATGTCAGATAAATTTTATGGCTTCGATTGACGGCGTCACATTATTTCATTAGGTCAGACGTAAAAACGCCAGACTGGCGACAGTCAGCAGCGTCCAATGTCCAAGACGTCTGATACTAAGATTTTATTACTTAATTTTTTAAAAAGCGTTCCCTCCACTTTAGAAACTATTTTCCCGTATTATGTTGGTAGTTTACATAGCATAATTTTACAAGGACAACATTAAGACCCGGAACAGCCATAGAAATACTTTTTTAAGTAGGATAAGGGTGACGAGCGAGCACACAGTCCACCTGATGGCAAGTGGCTACTGTGGCCCATAGACATCTACATCTACCCTCGTATGCGAATCAAAATGCCGGTGCGTTGTCAGCCGTGAGGACAAATATGGAATGCCTCTATTCCAGTAAAAAGGGTCTCCGGTTCTCTACACTCACCATACGAAACACAGTGTTAAGCTGCCATTTTACGCTGGTATTCTATGAGAGTGTGGTCCTTCCCGGTCGAGCCGACCCATTTGTGCTACAACTATACTACTAATATAGCTGCAGCATGGCTCTACCACGTACAAATATCCGGTTCTAAACACACCATATGAAACACTGCCACTTTGAGGTGCTATTGTACGATGGTATTCTGTGAGATTGATCGGTTGTTGATGACCTCAGTGTCAGCTTGTTGCACTATTGACGAAACTGCTCGTCGTCCGTTGAGTATTTTTCGTCTTGCTCTAGCTTAGAGTTAGTTTTATTGCTGTCTATCGTAAGCCATAAATCTTTCCTGACATCTTCCATAGTCGCCATTTACGACACCCACAGGACGAAAGGCCTCTCAGCCATTATTGATACACGTGTCATTAATGACGATAAGAATTATTGTTCTTCCGCCTAAAGGCTACGGACCTCGAAAGTTAGGGAATATATAAAAGTATTTCCTCATCTATATTTCTTTTATCTCCGTTACCATAGCTAAAACGCCACTTCCGTTTTATGTAGGTCAGTATTATGTTGATTTATAGTTATGATTATGTGTGTATATGAAAGTTTCAAATATTTGAATGTTTCTTTTTGGTATATTTGTATAATATGTTTGTGTATCTATTTATTGAAACTGAAACAGATTTTTTATTCAATATAGATTATAAATAATACTTATTGAAAGTGACTCTTTTGTTTAAATATTAATAATTCTATCCATCCATCCATTTAAATATCCACTGCCAAACAAAGGCCTCCCCCATAGATTTCCTCATAGGGGAAATTAACTTATTACCTACGCTTGTTAGGCGGGTTGTCAACTGCAGTTATTTTTGAGCTGTATCAGGAAGGTGTTGCTGCTAACCATCTGTTTCAATTTTCATATATCACCTCTTACGACACCCGTGGGATAATATAGTGTAGTGAATGTACTTACCCCACCACGTCGTACGAAGTTTTTCTCCAAAAAAATCAATCTTGGGTCTCATAGTCCAGTTGGTTAACTATTTGGTATAATTATTGTTGTTGTATGTGATCTTTGATGGTAGTGTGAGCAAGATAAAAAGGAGCGGCTAGCTTTGTTTTCAAAACAGTATATAGTGGTAGCATGTTATGAGAGGCTAATAGATAATGATAAATATGGTCTCATATAGAATCAAACTGGTATCACGGGTGTTGAACCTCGTGTACGGGGTGTGTGTGTCCTCACGTTCGCCCGTGAACGCGGTGAGACCTAGAGTTCTTAGAATAGAATAGAATAGAATAATTTTTTATTCAATATTGATTATTACATAATTCTTATTGAAAGTCATTTTTTATTCACCACTTTTATTTACCACTGGTTCGGAAAATACCTCTGTCATTGGAAGAACCAGCAAGAAACCCAGCGGGACTTTGTTTTTCAAACATATTTCACTTAACAATAATTTCATTTATACAATTTTTAAATGATTTTTAATAGAACCAGCATGGTGGCGATCACCTTATTCCTAGGGTTTATTTTCATTCATGTACTTACTTACTTATCGTCACGCACAATCCCTGACGGGGTAGCCAGAGAGAACAGATCGCCAAGTGTCACGATCCTTACATACCTCTTTCGCTTCTTTCAGATTTCATCATCTTCTTCATACATGCACGTCTAGGTATCCGAGTACTCTTGACCCTCCCCTCTTCGAGCAATTTGCTCACATGGTCTTCGAAAGTTAGTCTCGGTCTACCTCGACACCTTTTAATATTAACTTTCGCGCTATATATTTTCTTCACCATTCGGTCTTCACTCATTCGCTCAACGTGCCCAAACCATCGAAGCACGCCCTTATCAATTTTTGTGATAAGGTCATCTTTCAACCTGCCATATTGCGAATCTCTTCGTTTCGCTTTCGGTCAGCCATGGTGACGCCGCACATTTTACGAAGAGATCGCATCTCCACTGCATTCAACTTGCTTTTATGCTTCTTCTGCATACCCAGGTTTCGCTGCCATATAACAAAGTCGGTACCAACACTGCGTTATGTATTGCAAGGCGTGCACTCTTAACTACGCCTTGCCTTTTGACTAACGCTAGTCAGGGCACCATTGAGTTTGTTCCCGGCAGCGACACGCCTGTCCACATCTAAATCACATCTTCCATCCCGGCTAAAAGCACTCCCCAAGTATACAATTTCATTTACCTGTTCTAGACATTCCTGATTTACCCATATTTCACACTTCGTTCTCTCTTCGTCCCTTTCAAATACCAGAACCTTAGTTTTATTAGCATTCAAGCGGAGACCTTTAATTTCACATTCCTCTTTCATACACGTGACTAATGCCTGCAGTTCTGCCTCTGATGGTGCAATAAGCACTGCATCATCAGCATACAGCAGACAATTTACTTTAATGTCACCCAATTTCACACCCAAACAGCTATCTTTCAGTTTCTGTAAACAACTGTCGAGATACAGTATGAACAGCCAGGAAGACATGACACAACCCTGTTTTACGCCCGTTTGGACGCTAAACATGGGTGACAGGTCATGCCCTACCCGCACACAGGCTTTACAGTCACAGTAAAGTGACTGCACAGCCCTTAGCAATCGACCATCCACACCATACCCCGGCAACAGTTCCCACATTTTCTTCCTTACAACCTTATCAATGCTTTCTCAAGATCCACAAAAGCACAGAAAATCCTCTGGTTAGCAGCCAGAAGCTTTTCCGTGATCATGCGGAGAGAAAACATTTGATCCGTGCATCCTCTTCCAGGTCTAAATCCGCATTGTGCCTCCCATAGAAATCTTTCCGATTTCTCTTGCATCCTACGTGTCAAAACCTTCGAATAAACTTTACTTGCTAAACTGGTCAAGCTGATCGCCCGATAGCACCCGCAGTCAAAATGTGAACCTTTACCTTTATATAAAGGCACAATGACTGCAGATCGCCAATCATCCGGGACATCCCCGTCCGCCAGCACAAATTGCACAGCAGATGAAAGCTGTCCCAGACGCGAGGCCCACCATACTTGACCATTTCAGCAGTAACTCTGTCTAGTCCCGCAGCCTTACCACATTTCAAACTTCGAATCGCATGTTCAATCTCTTTCATACTGATGACCTCAGTGTCATCGAGGTCCGGGTCTGGGCGTACCAGTCTCGACGTCATCCCCGGATCCCTCACTAAGATCATCACACGCATACATTTCTCTATAAAATTCGCTCCATCGCTGCATGACGTCCGATTTTTCTGAGAGGACGTCATTAGTTCTCGAAAGCACTTTGTTCATTCTTAAGGCCGTCGCACCACTTCTGGTCCTTCCAACCTCTTTCCAGAAGAGTTTGGAGTTCTCCTTAAAGTTGTGCGACAACCTTTCGTCCGCTTCCATTCTACACCTTTCACGCACTTCCTCAATCAATGCTTTCGTGTGAACTTTCTGCAGCTTATATCTTTCTTTCATCTTCTCTCTCATATCCTTATCATTACTAGAGGCCAAGTAGTCTAACCATGCTTTCTTCTTCTTCTTTACAGCTTCTTTCACTTCATCATTCCACCATGCATCTCTTCTTTTACTACTGCCTCTTTTAATCGTTCCACACACTTCTTCCGCTGCACTTACCATTCCATCCCTAAGGTTCTGCCATGTTCTTTCAACACATTCTTTTCTGCCATCGATGTTGTCAAGCTTTTCGGCTACCCTCGCATGATATTTGTCCCTAGTATCCGCTTCCTGAAGCTTCCAGCTTCGGATGCGACAGACCGACTGTGGTTCTGTTACTGCCATCCGGTAGCGCCAACCCGCGAACAGACCCCTAAATCTAGTAATCACTAGATAGTGATCTGTTCCCAGGTCAGCACCCCTGAACACTCGCGTATCCATCACCTGTTTTCGCAGTCGGTCATCCACCAGGAACAAATCGATCATACTTCTCTCATTCTTACTTTCTCTAGTATACATATGGATCTTCTTGTGATTAAACATAGTGTTTGTCACAAGAAGACCCTTTTCCTTGCATACCGCCAGTATAAGCTTGCCAGCATCATTAACCCTTTTATCGCCAAACTTTCCAAGCACCGACTCGTACCCTGGTCGAGCGGTACCAACCCATCCATTCAAATCACCACATACAACAATTCTTTCGTTTCCCCTAGCCAAATCTAGAACTTCTCTTACATTTTCCCAAAACTCCTCCAGCTCAGCCCTGGACAACGAAGCTACCGGCGCATAAACAGCCAAAAGGAATAACTTCGTCAGTCCCAATTTAAAGCGAACCCAGAGAAGTCTTGAGTTCACAACCTTATATTCAGTCATAACATCGACCAACCGAGACGACAGCAGCACCCCCACTCCCTGGCGGGCGCTCTCGCTCTCCGGGACTCCGGACCATAGAGCTAACGCCCCGCCAGGGAGCTCTTCAGTACCACTGCCCTTCCGTTTGGTCTCCGACATACACACGACATCTAATTCTCTTTCTTTCATTATTTCGATCAACTCATTCGTCTTATCTCTCATGCCTCCTCTAACATTCCACGTGCCAACTCTGCACTCTGTCCTCCACCTTCCGCCGTGTCGGGCTGTGCGTGACGGGTGGCGGTCCCCATCGCCGCTTTGCGCGCTGCATTCCACACCAACGGGGACGAGCTGGTGTGCGTCGCCTTGGGGGGACGCCCTAACCCTCGTTGACATGGGTGCGCAGCTAAGTAGAATTGCAGCCCTGAAAAGGGCTGGCAGGGGTCGCGACGAGCACGCTTCTACAGTGACCCCCATTCATTCATGTATTCCTTGATATTTTAATAACCCTTTTTATACAGTTTTTCTTTAATAAAACTTTTAAACCTGTTTATTGATAAACTTTGAATATGTTTGGGATTTTGTTGTAAAAGCGTATACATGGCCCCATAAATGAATTACTGATTCTGTGGAGTCTAGTAACTGGTATTACACGCTTATGTTTGTTCCTAGTGTTTAAAGTATGCACATCCTTATTCTTATTAAAGCTATTTATGTTTTATGTACATACATTACATTTTCATAAATATGATGATTTTTATAAAGGTTTAGAGATGTTCACACATGTCAGATGTGTGTTAGTATTCATGGTGATTATATTGAAAAATAAAATTGGTTTCGATTCATTTCCTTCATTGGTTCATAGTTAGGCCAATTCATTATGGGACCGCCTATACATACATTACATTTTCATAAATATATTGCGATGCCAAAGTTAATATATTTATTTCTTTAAATTTTTGTCTGACGGACTCTTTACAATTTAGGTTAATAATCGCCCGAAATTCTCTTTTGCAAAACAAATATAGCTTCAATATAAGTCGCATTACCCCATAGCAAAATTCCATAAGACATTACGCTATGAAAGTAACTAAAATACACTAATCTAGCTGTCTCAACATCTGTGAGACTTCTAATCTTTCTTACCGCTGCGACTTCTTGATTTGATTTAGTCAATTCATTCTTAATTTTTAATTGAAAGTTTGAGTTACGAGGTTTTTCTTTACCGGTTTCGCTGTTAATTACACTCCACGTCATTTTAATTTTATTTTTAGCTGTCTTAATTTTGTTGCTAAAATGGTTATGTTATGTATGATTTGGCTGTGGGGCAAACACTTTGAAATATTTTAGAATAATTTTTGACACTATGAATATTATTTAAAAGCATCGGAAAGATTATATGATTTTTCATGGTAAAGGTCATATAACCTTCGTCTGCTTTTATGAATTCCTACTGCCGCCCACTCATTAAATGCCTTGTGACTGTTACCGGAGAATGTTTTAGATATAAATGTTTTTTTTTTAAATTAATTGCTTTTAACAGTGGTAGAGCCACGCGGCTTTTGCTGTCGCACGGATGGGCCGGCTCGAACCGGGGTGATACCACGACCTCACAGAAAACCAGCGTGAAGTAGAGGTTTACCTCTGCGTTTCGCTTGGTGAGTGCAGGTGGCCGGAGGCCCTTTTTACTGGAAATGAGGCATTCCATCTTAGTCCTCACGGGTGACAACGCATCTGCATTTTGATTCGTAATCGAGGATAGATGTAGATGTCTATGGGCCGCAGCAACCACTTACCATCAGGTGGACTGTGTGCTCGTTTGTCACCCTTATCCTATAAAAAAAATAAGGGTAAATAATTCTCCATATAAATAGTCTGCATTGTTCTTATAAGAAAGCGATGGAAGGTTTTTTACCACATTACCTCTTAATCTCTCCAGGCTTTTTGCATTAATAGGAACAAACACAATTTTCTCAATTTCTTTTATTTTTTTGCATATAAGTTAATGAAACCAGTTGTCCACAGTGATCTGAACTAAGTTTTTGAATAATTGATTTGTTGACTGCTACAACACCTGTAAAATATTATCAATACAAGTTGCACTACACCCTACAATACGTGTAGCTTCAAAGGAAAAATTATCAAGATTATGGGATTTGAACAAAGAGGAAAATTTAATTCTGAAGGAAGAAGTTTCCAGGAGATTGATATTAAAGTCTCCACACACTACAAGAGATTTATATTGTTTATTAAGCTTAACTAAAACTTCTTCCATATTTTTTTCAAAGGTATCATAATTTGAACAGGTTTGTAAACAGTGACGACAATGAGGTGCTCGAGCTCAACACATGCCATTTCTACAGTACGCTCAAAAGAGAGGCTCACAATGTCTTTACGTTCTTTACAAAATAGTTCTGTACTAGTATAGGTAAATCGGATTCCCTCGGAAGGGGGAAGGTATCAACCTATTTAAAGATTAATATTTAAAGAAGTGATCTCGTCATTGGTATGTTTCATTTAGGTAGCTTAAATAATTCGAAAATAAAATAATTTAAAATTAAAAATTTTGTACTGCCGACTTCTATATAAGTTATTAATAATAACTCAAAAACTATTGGTTTGACCTTAATAAAATTGACAGCCAAGACCCTACGAAAATTACCAGCTTTCAAATAAAAAAAGAATCTTCGAAATCCGTTCACCCAGTAAAAAGTTATGAGGTAACACAAATAAAAAAAACACAGTCGAATTGAGTACCGTCTCCTTTTTGGAAGTCGGCAGAAAAAAATCATAATCTTCATTATCATCATTACAGCCAAACAACTCTCCCAAGGAATGCAACAGCACGGTTCTGCCACAACCTGCATCCATCGACTTCCCGCATTTCTTACCATTTTCGTTATACTACTGTCTCTGATCTCCCCTTTTCCTTTCACCGGCCGGTGAAAGGAAAAAGGAGGATCTGCCGCCGCGCAAGGTGTTCTGCCCGCGGAGCGGCTAACGGCGTTTTCGTAAGAAAACGAGGTTCAATTCGATAACAAGTTTGATATACGCTAAAAACTGAGCGAAGGTAAGTTTGCTATGTTATCCGATATATCATCATCATCATTACAGCTTTTCATAAGTCCACTGCTGAACATAGGCCTCCCCCAAAGAATGCCACAAAGCACGGTCCTGAGCCACCTGCATCCATCTACTTCCTGCACGTATTACCAGATCATCACTCCATCTAGTGGGAGGACGCCCCACACTTCGCCTACCGGGACGAGGCTGCCACTCGAGAACCTTTCTTCCCCGTCGGTTGTCGGTTCTTCGAGCTATAAGGCCGGCTGCCACTTCAGCTTACTAATCCGTTGGGCTATGTCGGTTACTCTGGTTCTACTGCGGATATCTTCATTTCTAAGTTTATCACGCAGAGAACCCCGAGCATAGCCCTGTAAACATACTCGTCAACAACTTCGAGCTTAGTGCTCGCAACAACTACCGCCATAGGTGTGACATGGAAATTAAACATAATCTTTGTTTTGTCCATGTTCATCTTAAGACCTATCCGTTGGGAGACACTATTGAGGTCATTGAGCATAATGCTTAGGTCCTCCAGCGATTCTGCCATAAGGATTATATTGTCGACAAATCGAAGGTGAGTGATATACTCGCCATTGATGTTAATACCGCATCCTTTCCAGTACAGTAGCTTGAAAACGTCTTCCAATGCAGCAGTGAAGAATTTCGGGGATATAACGTCACCCTGTCTTACACCTCTCTGCAGTTGGATAGGTTTTGTACTTTGATTCTGTACTCGGATAGCCATCGTAGCTCTACTGTACAAACACTTCAGCACTTCGATATACTGAAAGTCAACTTGGCACCGCTGAAAGTACTGCAGCACCGCCCAAATTTCGACGGAATCAAAGGCTTTCTTATTGTCCACATATGCCAGACATAGTGGCAAATTATACTCTTCGGGCTTCTGTACAATTTTCCGAAGGGTATGTGTGTGGTCTATGGTGCTAAAGCCCTATTCGTTGTTCGGGAGGCTGGAAGTAGTCAAGTCTGCGCGCGAGACGATTCGTAATGACTCTCGAAAACACATTTCTCTACATAGTATAAAACAAAGTCATTTCCCTTAGATCTTTTAAACTACGCAATGGATTTTGACAAAAAAAATTATGTATATTTGAATGGATCCTTAGATGGTTTAGATTTACATTTGGACCCCGTAGGTTGCGTTGTTGTTTGTTGTTGCTTTGCACGGGTGATTCCTGAATCGGAATTCTGAAGCCGGGTGAATCGCTAGTTGTTACAAAATCATCATAAAGAATCATTATTCCTAATGTAACGTTTTTGTTTTTCAAGCATTAATAGTTTGATTTTATTAGATTATTAAACATGTTTTACGTATTTTACAAATAACTTTAATCATAACTTTCGTATTATACCAATAATCATTATAAAAAATTGACTGGGACAATAATGTCACAACGGCGGTCCAAACTGCAAAAGTCTTAAACTGTGGCGCTTCTAGTGTTTAGTAAATTTTTCACTATCGGATAATGGAACTAGGAAATGGAACTAGGGAAAGGGCTAGGTGGAGATAAGCACAATGGCAAAATAGTACGTTAAGTAGATAAGTTAGGTACTCAGACAAGCGTTGTAAATTATTAGGTATTGGTACAATCCCTAGCTGGCGCTACCACCCTAGTCAGCTGATTTATTAATTTAAAATTCCACTACTGGTTTTATGTTTAAGTATTTTTAATATTTTTTATGAAATTACCGTTTCATTTAGCTGTACGTTAGTACATCATGTTAACATCAAGTTACATCATGTTAATGATGGAGCGTGAATAAAACTAATAAAACGTTGTGAAATGATGATTTTTTCCTCGAGATCGATTTTCTTTCTGACCCATCATCAAGGGTATCGTTAATACGATCGTCTGTCTTCGTTTTCGGGAGCGTTCCACAAACAACCTGTATTGTAGAACCATGCAAGTTACTAAGTAAGTTTTACAATTTCCAATAACAGCACATTAATACGTTCACTGTCCGGTTTTAAAACACAATAGTAAGACAATAGCAATGAACTATATGTAGTGCACGGGACAGCAAAAGGGTAAATCTAATGCAAATCAAACACTACGGCTACGACAAAATTTTAATCTATCATCTTAAAAGACGCCTTTAATTAACATTTGGCTATTTCGGGGCTGATAGTAATATATTTCATAAAAAAATCATTTTATATACGTCTTTAAAAAGGCATTCAAATCAGAACTACAACCTCAACCAAATCAAAAGTTTGTTACCAAACACTTATAGAATTTATCTGCTGATTCCGTACCATAAAAACATCAGTGAATGCTCTCCGCGTAATTAAAAACCTGGGAAGTACGAGCCGTACAATTTCATTCATTTGTTGATTAGCACTGTAAAATGTTTTACGAACGGGTGACTCAATAGAGTGGAAAATTACTGAAGCACATTCATTAAGCTTTTCACGGTGAAATAAAATTTAAAAGGTTTTGTTTTCTTTACATCTCAAGTGACAAGTGAACTTACTACTGCTTTCTATGCTGTTCTAAAGATCACTTCAAAAAGAAGGCTAGCGATGCGTTGTTCTCAAGACTAAAATGAAACGCCTCAGAACCTATAATTATATTGTGTCTTATTAAAAAATGTCTCATTATATTGTATCAGTGGTCCAGATATTGTAATCAGGCCTGTCGAGATATTGTCTACTGCTAATAAATCTAATATCTTATTCAAGTGTTGTAAATTTATGCAGCGTGAGTGGCAGAGTCAGCTAGATATATTTAAAATGGGCTAAATTGAGAGTACCCTTAACTGACGAGCATGAATGCGTTAAGTGTTAAACCAGTGAGAGTGAGAGAGGTGTTTCAGGATCGTGTCTAATGGAAGTCTGTAGTCTCCGCTTACCTGTCTCGGTAACAGGCGTAAGTTGTATTTATGTATGAAACCGAGTGACCAGGGAATCAATTATTACGTTTTTTTCTTATGAGTTACCTCGAGAAGAAGATTTATTAATTTGATAATTAAGTGATTAAATGCGTTGTTATAAACACAAAAGTATACAACTTTTAATAATGTACTTATATTAAATTGATAGCTACAGGACAAACGCACTGACTAAGACAAATGTCCAAAATCTGTACATATAATAAATCTGTAGAAAAGTCGTGTCTGTAATTCTAAAATATTCTTGAAAAAACAGTCTAGGGGACTAAATAAAGGGTTCTGAAGCCAAATTAGTGGTTTTTAGAATTTTTGTCTGTCTGTCTGTCTGTGTATTCCGGATTCACGCAAAAACTACTTAACCGATTTACATGAAATTTTGTATGTTGGTATTCAGTAACCCGGGGCAACTTATAATTATATTTTTATCCGATTACAGAACTTTAAAAAAAGGAAGGTTATTTTATTTCCTTTAGATATTAATTTTCTGTTATATCTTATTTATAGGCGGGATAACAGATGTTTTTCAAATAAATACCATATTTGTAAATAAAGTTTAAAATTTAGTTATAATCTTGGTAAAATATTTTGAAACTGCACCTATTTGGTATTCAAAACAGCGCCATCTATCATCAAAAAAAAAGTATATTTCGCATTCAATTACTAATAATGAAATAATATAAATGACTTACATTTATACGAGGGTGGATTGAAAAGTACTCGGCCTAACACAGATCCATTCAATTCTAAAAATCAAATCTACCCACATTATTTAGTTCAGTTTGGACTAGTTCATTGTGTGAAGTTCGAAACGTGTGCGATAATTAGTTGTGATTTTATAAATTTATTAACAAAGTAATCGGACATAATTTCCGCGAATGGAGCAAATCGAGCAGCGTGCCGTCATTAAGTACCTCCATAAGAAGGGGCTATCATCAAAAGCTATCCATGATGACATGGTCAGTACATTAGGCGATTGTGCTCTGTCATATTCATCCGTCAAAAAATGGATAGCAGAATTTAAGCGTGGTAGAGAGAGTGTGAAAGATGAACCCCGCTCTGGAAGACCTTCGACGTCAACTACTGACGAAAATATTAAAAAAGTACTTGATTTAATAATGGGAGACCGCAGATTAAAAATTAGAGAGATAGCCGAGATTATAGGCATCTCTTATGAACGAACTCAAAACATCATTGTCAACGAGTTGGGTTTCCACAAGGTGTCTGCGAGGTGGGTTCCGCGACTGCTTTCAGTTGAACAAAAAAGGACGCGATTGACTATTTCACGCGACTGTTTGGAGTTATTTGAAGCCGATGCAGATGATTTTTTGAATCGTTTTGTTACTATAGACGAAATATGGGTTCATTACTGTACACCGGAAACAAAACAACAGTCAAAACAGTGGAGAAGACCTGGTTCACCACCCCCTAAAAAGGCTAAGTCGATTTTGTCGGCAAATAAGGTGATGGCTTCAGTATTCTGGGACTCGAAAGGTGTGATTATGATTGATTATCTTGAAAGGGGTCAGACTATAAACTCTCATTACTACTGCACCTTACTACGTCGTTTACGAGAGGAAATAAAAGAAAAACGTCGAAGAATTCTCAGAAGAAAAGTCCTGTTTCATCAAGATAACGCCCGTGTTCACACGTCAGTACAGTCAATGGCTGAAATTCACAACTGTGGCTTTGAACTGTTACCGCATCCGCCGTATTCACCTGATCTGGCACCATCAGACTTCTTTCTGTTCTCTAACCTAAAAAAGCACTTGGGAGGTCAAAGATTTTCGACAAACGACGAGGTCAAAGCAGCTGTAGACGCATATTTTGACTCTAAGGAATCATTTTTTTTCAACGGTCTAAATGCTTGGAAGGGGAGGTGGCAAAAGTGTATTGAACTTGATGGTGATTATGTAGAAAAATAAAAATATAACTGATTTAGTATGTGTTTATTTTCTTGGTTAGGCCGAGTACTTTTCAATCCACCCTCGTATGATTAAATTATTAGATTTTTAAAATTATTGAAAAGTTTTAACGTTCAGTTTTTTAGTATTTTTGTTATTTTATTTTAAAAGTGTAATAATTTCAATAGATAATAGTGACGTCTATCAAAAATATGAAAATTGGTAAGATATTAATTTCAGTCTATAATATAAAAATGAATCGCTGAATGTGTTGCTGAGCTCAAATCTCGAGAGCAGCTGAACCGATTTCGCTAATTCTTTTTTTATAATATTCCTTGAAGTACGAAAATAGTTACGACGATGATGACGAAGAGAAACATTTTAAAAATTGCCTGAGAAAATCAAAAAACCACACTTTTCTATATTCCCATACAAAAGGTTTGTAATCATACTATAAAGTTTAAGTTTTAGTGGTGGGGTTCCGGAAAGGCAAAACAATTGAGTGACGTTAGTACGGGGGTGGCACTCAAAATTTCGGGAATCAAGGAAGTGACACAACATTACTATTTAAAAATGTATTTATTGCTTTTCGAAGTATTCTCCGCGAAATTTGACACATTTTTCCATACGATGGAACCAATAATTGAAGCAACCATTCCATTCGGAAGTTGGGGTCTCCAAAATGGCCATTTTGTAGGCGTCCACAGCTTCTTCAGGTGATGAAAATCTCTGCCCACGCAATTTATTCTTTATTTTAGGGAAAGTAAAGAAATCATTAGGACTTAGGTCGGGGCTGTACGGCGGTATTTTCTTGCTCTAAAAACTCTTTTGTTCTGTGTGCGGTGTGAGAACTCGCATTGTCGTGATGGAGGATGATGCGGCGATTGCAGTTCTCTTTACGGAGTTCAGAAACGACTTGTGGCAAACAAATGCTAGCATACCATTCTGCATTAACCGTTATTTGTCCCTCAAAAGGAATAGTCGTAACATGGCCGGTTTTGGAGACAAACGTGGCCACCATTTTTTTTTTGCAACACTCCGTGAACGAACAATTTTTGTTGGCTTTAACTCATTTTCGAACACCGAAACTCGTGACTGGTTTTTTGTTTCGGGTTCGTACGTATATATTCAGGATTCGTCACCTGATACGATGTTGTATACAGCATTTGAGGATCCTGCGTGGAATTTTTCGAGAGTTCTGATGCACCAAGTAAAGTGAGCCGCTTTTTGCTCTTCACAGAGCGAATGCGGTATCCATCGGGAAAACAACTTTTTACACCTAATTGTTGATGCAAGATTATTTGTATTTGACTCATGCCAATGTCTAAAATTGCCTGAATTTCGCGGTATGTCACATGTCGATCTTCGTCAATCAGCTTACGCACAGCATCAATGTTTTCTTGGGTGACTGCAGTTTTTGGAGGACCTTGACGGGGATCATCACTGAGCTTGACACGTCCACGTTTTAATTCAGCAAACCAGCGATAAATTGTGGTTTTGGATAGGGCTTCATCACTAAATGCAGAAATCATCCGGTCAACACACTATTTTTGTGTTAAACCACTTCGAAAGTCATAATAAATCATCGCTCTTGAATTTTCTCGAGTCAATTTCATTTTCTCAACGACTAAGCAAGTTTGACAAAACCTTGTGACAAGACCGAGAATCTTTTTTAAAATAAATAAATGGTATTCGATTTTTAAAACCAAGGAGTTTTCAATTAAAAAGATTTTAATATGACAGGAACAGTGGAAATATTCCATTCCTGATACTTTTAGTGCAGCCTATGTACTATCGTATAAATATTAATGTCAATATTTGTGTAGGTATCATAATAAGAAATCAGAAATTGTAATTTGCATTGTGATTTTTAGTGAATATTAAAAGAATTTTAATTGTTTTATAATTTTTATTTTTTGACATAATGTTAAATAAAATGTTATTGTTGACTTATCAACTTTCTTTTTTATTTTTTTTATCTTACTAGCTGACCTGGTTTCCCGAATAGCAGATTAAGTATTAAAAAAAATATTAAAGAATCGACTGTTAGGCGGTACGAAGTTCTCCGGGTCAGCTAGTTTTAAATATATTCGTAAAATTAACAAACATTCAAACCGTAAGTAGATTCTTTATGCGTTTGTTTGTTCCTGTTAAGAGAATACTGAATGTAATGCAACAGCTGTGTTCCAAAAGCTGCTAAACCACATGCTGTGCGTGTACTTGCGTAACTTAGTACTTTAATAAAAAAGACAATGCACCTGCGATTGTCCCGGTGTTGCAGTTGTTCATTGGCGGCAATAGTCACTTACTATTAGGTAAGCCACCCCCTTCCCAGTGCCCTCTCTTTTATAAAAAATACATTATTCCTGCTTCTTTAATAGCCTTACTGGTGAAATAATTTCAAGGATTTTCTAAATTCTTGCTGCATTTCTTTTAAATCCTTATAATTAATGTCACTAAATTTAATTAATAAAGATGGTTTTATTTTTGTAAAAAAAAATCCGAGTGATGGTAGCTTAAAAGAATTCATCACCACATTTCATCCCTTAGGTGATGTGAAAGGCGACTATTGGAACTACCAGAATAATGATTTCCAAACGATGAAGGTTTAATTTTTTTTTATATAGAATAAGGTTGCCAAACAAGCACACAGTTAACCTGATGGCAAATGGATGCAGTGGTCCATATACATCTGCATTTATTCTCAATTAAAAATGAAATACTGATGCGTTTATGGACGATCTCCCCTAACAAGATACGCTCATCACCAGTAGTAAACTTTTACGAGCTTATGAAGAAGAACGTGTTAACGTGGTAGAGTAAAATGGCACCTTATTGCTACAGTGTTTCGTATGATGAGTGTAGAGAAGCGAAGACGCATCTGCATTTTGTTTCTTAATCAAGGATAGGTATAAATGCTTATGGGCCGTAGCACGCACTTACCATCAGGTGGCCTGTGTGCTCGTTTGTCACCCTTATTCTATAAAAAAAGAAGAAGCAAAAAATTTGTGTGAACATAGTCTCCTGTATTATATAAGACTGTAAAATATTTTAGTTTCAAATTGAATAAAATTTTGCAACCTTGTAAATAGGTAAGATATTAGAGAATAAAGAAATAAGACATTTTATTTTGTGAGCCTCACGCAGCGCGGATTTTAACAAGTATTACAAAATGAATCCCTGTCCATTTTAAACTCAAGATTATTCAAAATACGAATATAATCATAACAAATTTTCTGACAGAAGTACTTTGTGACAAGTGGAATAAAATGATAATAACAACGAATACGATCTTCATTGAAGTGCTGATGAATACAAATTAGTGTCAGCTTAGTCAATACTTTTGATCCGAACTTTATTCCCTCACTGTACAAATTTACTTTAAACTTTCCAAAGTGTAATCCAGCAAAATAGACAAGAGGAATAAAATATCCGCTTCGATAAATTAAACAAAGTCCTCAGTTGATTCATTGCGGAAGACATTCAGAATTGTTATTACATGATGATTACTCGGCCCCTTTATTATAAAGGCACTTTTATGTTACATTTTTAGGGTTCCGTGCCTCAAAATAAAAAAAACGGAACCTTTATAGGATCACTTTGTTGTCCGTCTGTCTGTCTGTCAAGACCCTTTTTCTCAGGAACGCGTGGGGTTATCAAGCTGAAATTCATATCAAATACTCAAGTCTACTGTGCCTTGGAGCTTTGTAAAAAGCAAGCTTCTAAGCCAACGCAATCAAAAGATACAGCCGTTTATGCCGCAAATTTTCGACATTCGCAAGGGAATCAAAACCTACAGGATACTTCCCGTGAACTCAGAATCTTAAAATTTGGTACGAAGCAACGTATTATAGCACAGATAAAGGAAAAATTGCGGATAGCATAAATTTTTAGTTACATCATATAATAAAAATATTTTTAATAATTTTAAACTTATATACCTACGGATTTGTTTGGAACCCTCGGTGCGCGTGTCCGACTCGCACTTGGCCGGTTTTTTTAAGTATATGGATCAAACATGAGTGAAGCGTGTAGTGGCGGAGTAAGAATATCCACTACCTTATAACGTCCCGTGGGTGTCGTAAGAGGCGACAGAGGGAATCAAATCAAGAGATGGATAGTGTTTTCCTATTAAAAACTAAAATAAAAAAACTGCGATTGTCATCCCGCCTACAAAGTGTGACAACTATACAAAATATCCCTCTATGAGGAAGTCTATGGAAGAGACCAATGTTCAGCAATGGACTTTAGATATGCTGTAATGGTAAACATGAATAAAAATTTCTTCTTCATTAGCCCATAAAGCCCACAGCATGACATGGGCGTCTCCCATAAAATTTGTCTTAATCGTCACGCTTTTTTTTCACGGCCGTCACGGAGCCACGGAGCCGTCGAAGGCTTAACAGGCGGGTTGACGATTGCAGTACCAGACCAGTCACCAGACCCGTCACCAGTTTTTATCAGTAAGATGCCTGTTTGTAATGTCAAAATATTAACTTTTTACTAAATGCGTAAAAATGTACATGTAAAAGGTACATTTAACAGAAAAAAACAATTATTAAAATTATTGTCCGTTTGTCTGTCAATCTGTCTGCCTGTTTGTTTCAGCTAATCATTAATATGGCTAGACCGATTTTGACGGGATTTTCACTGGCAGATAGCTGATGTTATAAGGAGTAACTTAGGTTACTTTTATTTTTTTTTTAAATAATTAAGATTCGGCGCAAAAAAATTGAAGTCCATAAAATCCAATCGTAATAAATTCCACGCGGATGAAGTCGTGGGGAACAACTATTTTTCTTACACTAAAGTATTTTTTTTCAATATACTTACTTACTTATCGTCACGCACAATCCCTGACGGGGTAGCCAGAGAGAACAGATCGCCAAGTGTCACGATCCTTACATACTTCTTTCGCTTCTTTCAGATTCATCATCTTCTTCATACATGCACGTCTAGGTATCCGAGTACTCTTGACCCTCCCCTCTTCGAGCAATTTGCTCACATGGTCTTCGAAAGTTAGTCTCGGTCTACCTCGACACCTTTTAATATTAACTTTCGCGCTATATATTTTCTTCACCATTCGGTCTTCACTCATTCGCTCAACGTGCCCAAACAATCGAAGCACGCCCTTATCAATTTTTGTGATAAGGTCATCTTTCAAACCTGCCATATTGCGAATCTCTTCGTTTCGCTTTCGGTCAGCCATGGTGACGCCGCACATTTTACGAAGAGATCGCATCTCCACTGCATTCAACTTGCTTTTATGCTTCTTCTGGCATACCCAGGTTTCGCTGCCATATAACAAAGTCGGTACCAACACTGCGTTATGTATTGCAAGGCGTGCACTCTTCACTACGCCTTGCCTTTTGACTAACGCAGTCAGGGCACCATTGACTTTGTTCCCGGCAGCGACACGCCTGTCCACATCTAAATCACATCTTCCATCCCGGCTAAAAGCACTCCCCAAGTATACAATTTCATTTACCTGTTCTAGACATTCCTGATTTACCCATATTTCACACTTCGTTCTCTCTTCGTCCCTTTCAAATACCAGAACCTTAGTTTTATTAGCATTCAAGCGGAGACCTTTAATTTCACATTCCTCTTTCATACACGTGACTAATGCCTGCAGTTCTGCCTCTGATGGTGCAATAAGCACTGCATCATCAGCATACAGCAGACAATTTACTTTAATGTCACCCAATTTCACACCCAAACAGCTATCTTTCAGTTTCTGTAAACAGCTGTCGAGATACAGTATGAACAGCCAGGAAGACATGACACAACCCTGTTTTACGCCCGTTTGGACGCTAAACATGGGTGACAGGTCATGCCCTACCCGCACACAGGCTTTACAGTCACAATAAAGTGACTGCACAGCCCTTAGCAATCGACCATCCACACCATACCCCGGCAACAGTTCCCACATTTTCTTCCTTACAACCTTATCAAATGCTTTCTCAAGATCCACAAAAGCACAAAAAATCCTCTGGTTAGCAGCCAGAAGCTTTTCCGTGATCATGCGGAGAGAAAACATTTGATCCGTGCATCCTCTTCCAGGTCTAAATCCGCATTGTGCCTCCCATAGAAATCTTTCCGATTTCTCTTGCATCCTACGTGTCAAAACCTTCGAATAAACTTTACATGCTAAACTGGTCAAGCTGATCGCCCGATAGCACCCGCAGTCAAAATGTGAACCTTTATCCTTTATATAAAGGCACAATGACTGCGGATCGCCAATCATCCGGGACATCCCCCGTCCGCCAGCACAAATTGCACAGCAGATGAAAGCTGTTTCAATATACTCGTATGAATAATATACCTACTAACCTATTTATAAGTCATTCGTTCATTCATTCATTACAGCCCTTCACAAGTCCAGTGCTGAACATAGCCCCCCCCCCCATATTGTGGCATTCCTTGGGGGGTCCGATACCACGGCATATAGCACGGTCCGAACCACATGCAACCATTGACTTCCTGCATGTATTACCAGGTCGTCACTACATCTAATGGAGGGACGCCCTATACTGCGCCTACCTATACGAGGCTGCCACTCGGGAATCTTTTTTCCGGCCCATTGCCACTTCAGCATACTAATTTTTTGGGCTATGTCGGTTACTCTGGTTCTACTGCGAATATCCTCGTTTTTAAGTCTATCACGCAGAGAAACACCGAGCATAGCCCTCTCTATAGCTCGCTGAGCGACTTTCAGTTTCACATACGGCCAACGTACCTCACACCCCGTGTAGTGGTCTATAACAATACCCACTACCCCATATTCCCGTGGGTGTCGTAAGAGGCTACAGAGGGAAACTTAGGCAGAAGATGGGCAGCAGCATCTTTCTTATAACAGCAAAAAGTAATAAAAAATTGCGGTTGCCAACCCGCTAGGCAAGCTTGGCAACTATGGCAATATACCTGCCATGATCAATGACACTATTTCTAAGTTATACTAAAAACATATGTGTCCTTTTTCCTATTTATAAGTATCACTTGATTAAATGAATTATTATTATTCTAAATTGCCCCTAACGACACCCACGGAACTATATGGAGGAGTGAATTTTCTAACACTACCACTACACGGCACTTATTTTTAGTCATTTAACTCTTACAGCCATCAAAAGCCCACTTCTGAATATAGGCCTCTCCAATAGACTGCCTCATAGGGGGAATTCATCCACTCGCCAGTAATCAATAATTTCTTCTTATTTCTTCTTAAAAAAATGTTACCCCCACACTAGGATTTTCTCCTGTATCGTGGAGGCAGTTTACAAACATAAATTGCACGAGGACAAACATCCAGACCCGGAACAATTATTGGTAAGCCAACACGGCAAACACACTCAGTGTTTTAAAGTGCAAAGCAAACCTATTTAAACAAGTTCTTCTAGTATTCTAGCTTACGTTTTATTTTACGAAAGTAGTTGTGAAAGCAATTTTGAATGCTAACAAAGTTGAAAAGTGGATCGACTGGCAATTTGTTTGATTAGAACACAAAGGAAAGGAGCATCTTCATTTTATTTTGTTGCTTGTTGCTTCGAAAATACAAATTTAGTTGAGTACAATGCAATGTGATAATTCATGAATTCATTTCTTACAGTCTATCAAAACTACACTACTGAACTTAGGCTTCTCCCATAGATTTCCTCATAGGTGGAATGTCTGGCATAGCTGCAACGCTCGGCAGGCATACCGTAGTCGCAACTGCAGTTTTATTTTACTATTTTGAGTAATTTCCAGGAAGGTTTTGCTGCCCATCTTCTGTTTCATTTACCTCAGTCACCCCTTGCGACAGCCACGGGGTGATAAAGGATAGTGAATTATCTTAAGTACCACTACACCGCAATATGATAATTGCTAGTAAGAAATTAAGGGTTATAATAGAATAGAATGGAATATTTTTTACAATATAGATTACAAGAATACTTAATAAAAGTCATTTATGTTTTTACAACTGGTTCGGGAAAAAAACCTCTGTTCTATGATAAAGAGAAAAATGCAGGTAGCCAATGCACGTCTGAGTTATCATGTCACAACTGTGACATGATAACTCAGAGGCTAAATTTCGTACGCGAACAGTACGGGTTTGATCCATATATTTATTTTTTAAATAAAAGTGGGAAACGGACACACAGTCCACCTGATAGTAAATGGATGCTGCGGACCATAAACATCAACATCTATCCTCGATTAAGAATCAAAATGCAAATACGTTGTCATCCCGGACTAAGATGGAATTGTCTGGTTTTTTCTTCCTCGTTCTTTCTTCTAACCGGAGACGCTTTTTACACTCACCATACGAAACACAGCATCATTCAGCTTCTTTTAAGCTGGTATTCTGTGAGAGCGTGGTCCTTCCCCGGTCGAGCCGACCCATTCGAGCTACAACCATGATATTTGTTCTACCACGTAATAAGTAATATTACAATTTAGTGTTGATTAGAATTAGAAAAACCTGAATATGTCAGTGTGAAAAACCCACATGTCATAATATGAAGTACACGACGAGGAACTAAAAAAGTGCGGTGGGCTAACTATCGGAGCAGCAATCCTGTGTCTGAAAAAGGCCTGTCGCCTGTGGGACGTATGAGGCTGTAACTTGTCTAATGAACTTGATCATACATGGAATAGAATTATTTTTATTTAATATAGATTTTAGTGCATGATACATATTGAAAGTCATTTTTTTACTATTACCACTGGTTCGCAAAAAAACCTCCGTCCTTGGAAGAACCAGCAAGAAACCCAGCAGAACTTTTTTTAAGAGCACAATTTACAATATAATATTTTATACAATTATTATCAAAACATTTAGAAACAGCATGGTAGTGATCACCTCACTAACAGGAGTTATTATCAGTCATATACTATTTAGCAGTATAATAACCCTTACTAAACAATTTTTGCGTAATTAAGAATTTAAAATTTTGATAGAAAAGGTCTGCGTATTTTCTGGATTTTATTGTAATATACATTGCCCATGACGGAATTATGGTACAGCTAACTTGTGCTTATTCCCAGTATTTACAGAATATACATCACTATATTTGTTCAAACTATTTTTGTGTACAAACAATAAGTTCTCTTAAATATATTGAGAGGCCAAAGTTAATATATATGTTTCTTTCAATTTTTCTCTAACGGGATTCCTTCGGACATTGGTAATAAATTGCTCTTATGGCTCTCTTTTGCGAAACAAAGAAAGTTTCAATGTCAGACGCATTACCCTAATCTAGCTGTTTCAACACATACAAATCATGTAATCTTTTTTACAGCATATGCTGCAGAACTAAGTTTACTAGCTAGTTTTGAAATATGAGGGCCCCATTGAAGCTTTGCGTCAATTGTAATTCCGAGAAAAACAGTGGATTCAACAACACCCAGCTCCTCCCCACTTAAAAGCACACTGGTATACACCTTTTTAACATGGTATTCATCTTTTTAACATAGATTGTCATATGAGGGGGGGGGGGGGGGTTAGGTATATTTTTTGGTACTGTTCTGAAAAGGATAAATACAAAAATCCAGATCTATGAGACTCTTAAGTAAATGGTTATTCTAAGAACGCAGGTTTCTGTCATGGCTGGATTAGTAGATATCAGAATGGGGTATAGGGTTGCTGAAGATTGATTTTGATTGCGATTGCCGAGGCTGAAGAAGCCTTTCAATAAATCCAATCGGTGGAATAAGATTTGAAATTATTTCTTTCATGAGATGTCGTGTATTTAAAAATAGTTATAATAATTTGAAAAGATGACATTTTTATTTATTTCACGTTCTTTTTCTCAATATAGACGTAAAGGCGGCATTACGAAATGTGTTATTTGTCATGGGTATCGTTGCACGATGCTTTTCACCTATAATATATAGCATTTTATTCAAAAAAATGCTATATATATAAATATATAGCATTTTTTTGAATATTTAATACCACCTACACATACAATTATTGTATTTTTATAACGTGCAAATATCAATTTTAAAAGTTTCCATTTTGCTTTTATTTACTATAACGTAAAGAAATAAATTTGTATACCACACTCTAGTAGTGTACACGATACCTACTGTAAATTTTACTAACACGTAACTTATTGTATTCACAAATAGATGAATGAATGAATGAAAAATAAATGAATGTCTTTAATAAGAGTAATTTGTGTTTTTATTTTTATTTTCATCAGCAACTTGTTATATGTTTTACTGTTGTGTTACTATCTGTGAAAATCTTCTACTTTAATTTCCTCCTCCTTTTTTGTGTCCTTGGTGGCAACTGTATGATTACGCATGCACGCATGTAGAGACGCACGCACGCACGCAGGCACAATAGTATGCACGCACGCACGAGAGTGTAAGAGAGAGAATAAGAGGGTAAGGAAGGGAGGTAGAGAACGAGAACCGTAATTTAACACCACTGGCTTACCTTGAAAAATGTTTTTCCCTTGAAAGACACTTTGAAATATATTTCTTGTTTTAGAATAAGGGTGGCAAACGAGCACACCTGATGGTAAGTGGCGGCTGTAGCCCATAGGCATCTACATTTATTCTTAACTAAGAATGAAAATGCAGATGCGTTGTCAACCCTAAGGACTTAAATGGAATGCCTATACATACAAAACACAGCAGCTGCTATTTTATGTTAGTATTCTGTGAGAGCGTCATCCCCGGTTGAACCGATCCATTCGTGCTACAACCATAATACTCGTGGCTCTACCACATTAGATATAATACGAACAGTTTAATTCTTATACAATAATAATCCCGAACGAATTCAAGAAAGAAATGAGCACGTAATTAAATATCTGTAATAACAGAGGTTGAGAGGCATGAATTATGATTTACATTAATAAGGATATTTTCGGCAGCTGCGCGAGTCTAAGCTGCCGGCTCTTCAAACACTGCTGAGTAATTGTTCAGATTCAAATCTCATAAATTCTCTCCTTATAATTGCTCCTTGGATCATGCAGTATAATGAGTGATTTGTAGTAATGAATTCGTCTTATTCACCTTAAAAACTTCTGAAAGAATATCGAGTATACAGGTTTGAAGTATAATTATAATAAACTGAAAAAATAAACATTTACAGTACAACTTCTCACTAAATAACTCTACTTACTCGTATGTACTTTACAATAATATGAACAGTTTTGGTTTTGAATGAAAATCCTAAGCAAACAGTACAATTTTTTTTAAGTGACAAACGAACACCCAGTTTAACTAATAGTAAGTGGATACTGTGTCCCCGTAACTACTAACATCTATCCTCGTATAAGTCAAAAAAACATGAATAGCATAAAGTGGTCATCATCATCATCATCGTCATCATTTCAGCCCGCCACAAGCCCACTGCTACACATCGGCCTCCCTCAAGGAATGCCATAGAGGGGATATTTTCCACAGGGGCAACATAGTTGCAAATGGCAACTGCCACTTGACAGGTTGGTTGGCAACTGCAGTTTTTTTTTATTTTCTTATTGTTATTAGGAAAACTATGCTGACTATCTCCTGGTTTATTTCCCTCTGTCACTTCTTATGACACCCATGGGACGATATTACTAGTGATTATTCCTTAACCACCACTATACCGGTCATGATGAATATTAAAATGATTAATAGTATTTCTAATTATTAGTATCCGTGATTGCTCAGAAGATTGCCGTAAATTTCACATGTCAACCTCCACTAGCACCAATCTAGTTAATTGATTAATTGCAGTTTCTAAGTGCTGATTTGCCACGTACTGGCTGTAAAGGAAAACATTAGGAAACCTACATATTATCTAAAAATGAAAAAAATTCAAAGACCTTGGAAGTCCAGTTACATGTACTGGAGCAAACCAGCAAACTAATTGCTCCATATGATATCATCGCCACTAGCAATGAGGGGCCTCTGTCTAGTAGTAGGATGTACAAAGGCTGAAACTTTACTTTTATTTTACTTTAATCAATTGTTTAGCAGGTCATGATAGGTCAAATAATAGAAGGAAAATAATCGTTATCAATGAGTTAGTAATACAGTGAGTATAAAACAGCTGTATCTATGAGTGTTCCTCAGGGCTCAATTATTAGCTCTTTACTTTTATACCAACTTCTAAAAGGAGTAGATACTCAATTGAACTCTATGTTTTTTTATATGTGTTTTAGGAGAACCGATTTTGATGATTCTTTTTTTATTTGAAAGCTGGTGTTTCTCATGTGGTTCAATATAAATTTTATCAAGGTCTGACCAATAGTTTTTGGGTTATCTTTAATAATATATATTGAATTCAGTTGTATATTTTTTTTAGTTTGATCAGTTGTTTTAGTTTATATTAATGAAGCTTACCTGGTCGAGATAAACCATTGTAGTTTATTTATAAAAGTCATGAATAGACTAGAGTCATCATTATCATAATAATCATCATGATGATAACGTACTTTATCATCATCGACATTTAAGTCGATCACAAGTCCACTGCTGCATAAAGGCCTGCTCCACGGAATGTTATAAAGTCAATGTGTCAACTACACAGTCACCTGTATCGATCGACTATCTGAATTTCTTACCAGGTTATCACTCCAGCTAGTAGGCGGCCACCATATACTTCATGTCGGTATCAGTCACCTTATTCCCAGGGGTTTTTTATCAATCATGTCTAGAATAAACCATAATAAACAACTTTTACATAATAATCAACTTTATTTTATGGGGCCAAACCTAATAAGTTTACCAAAGAAGGAATTACTTATTAGAATCAAGTAACTGGTATAACTAGCTTATGATTGCTCACAGTGTTTACATAATGTACAATGGATATCAATATTTGCCTAAATATACTGAGTAGCAAAAGTCAATATTATATTTACTTCTTAATATATATAATAGGGCTTGGTATTTATACGTGGTAGAACCATGCGGCAGTTGTATTAGTAGTATAGTTGTAGCACGAATGGATCGGCTGGACAAACAATTTAGTAAAGTGAAATTAAAGTAAAGTTACAGTTACAGTTACGTGTACCTCCCACTACTAGACAGTGGCGCCCTCTTGGTAAAGCTTAAATGACATTCAATAAGTATTCTTGTAATTTATATTGAATAAAATGATTCTATTCTATTCTAAACTCATTTTCGGTAGCGATGATATGATATGGAGCAATTAGTTCGTCGATTTGCCCCAATGCATGTAAGCGGACTTCCAAGGTCTTTGTAATGTCATTCTGAGATATATAGGTTTCCCCTTGTTTTCCTCCATAGCCAGTATGTGGTAAATTAGCACATAAAGTTGCAGTTAATAATTCGATTGGTGCCGGTGATGACAGACCTGTGAAATTCACGGATATCTTTTGAGCTAACACGAATACTATCAATTTATAGAAATGCTGTTAATCGCTATTGATATTCAACATGACCGTATAGTGGCGGTTTGAGAATATCCACTACCCATATCGTCGTAACGAGGGCAAAAAAACAGGATATAAGCAGTATAATTTTCCTAAAAACAATCAGAAGATAAAAAATTGCACTTGGCAACCCATCTGCCAAGCATGGCAACTAAGGAAAATATACCTCTATGAGGTAATCTGTGGGAACGTCATTGTACAACAGTACTCGTAATTACTGTTATGCTGTAATGAATGATGAAAAAAATATTCATTATCTATTCATGTATGACTTATATTTATCATGGATTGATAGATAGATTATATATTGATTTTTTGATATTATACTATTAACTACTAATTTGTAATTAAAAACTACTAATTTGTAATTAATAAATTGATATTATACTAAAAAATCCTAATTTATAGTGGGCTATTACGAACTTTAATATTCGTAACGATGGGGAGAATTTAATGGTTATCATAACGGTATGCGAAATAACGGTAGGCTCAGTAATATAGAAAATGTCAGCAATAAACGCGACAGATGCGGCGGTGTGCTAGAATACCAGCGTGTGACAAAAATATATTGCCTCAGCGAATTACTGGAAATATTTAAAATCACTTCTCATTGTTGGAAAGAAACTTGCATATTCTTTTTAATTTTACGAAACATAAAACGCACCAATTTATTAAAATCAAGACTATTTGTAATATAAATTGTAATACCCAAAGAAAGCTTTGTAGCGTTAATATACCCCATAGATTGATTTTTTGCTATGGTTGCTACCTAGCTAGCCGTTAGGTTAGTGACCAAGTTTTTATTATTTTAAATTGTTATCAAGAAGATGCTGCTGCCCATCACCTGTTTCGTTTCCCTCAGTCTCCTGTTACGATACTCTCTGAATGATATGAGGTAGATAATACTCTTACGCGCCACCACACTGCGGTATATATGGTGGTTATTAATATTGAAGAATGATATTATAATGCCGGCAATAACTTACAAAAATATAAAATATAACGAATGTGCGGTCCGTGATATCGCCGAGGCTCGTATTTCACCTGTCGCCTTTTCACTTTTTACGTGAAAACATTCTCTCCAATTTGCAAATTATGCACATATTTCAACTCAGACGACTCCAGAGGGTCGCTCGTAAAAACAATGTGCGGAACCACTTGACTTACCTTCGCAAGGAGTCCCTGAGCATTTATCTTGAACATTTTCATATCACAAATAGAGGAACTCGACACTAAAAGGTGTAAATAAAATTTACGTTATAAAAGCTTTACCACGTGCACATTTAGCTTATGGCTATTTTGAATCCAAACCGTCACACAGCAGGGTGTCTTGCAACTCGTGTAGTTAACATGAGATTGCTTGTTTTTACTATTTATCGTTACATCCAAATAAATTAGAACAAGTAAAGTTATTTTATGTTTTATAAGCAGTTTTACACAATTTCACGTAAAAATAAAACTCTGAGTTTTTAGTGGTAGTGTTTGCTTCCTTATTTCTGGCTATTCGCAGCTGAAGTCAATGTACCTTGACCGTTCTCAAGCTGGTCAAATAGATTTTATAAAAAAAAACATATTTCACTTTCATCTTACGTACAGCTTGTTGGAGCGTGAGATCGCTAGTTCGACCGACCCTGAAGGAAGCGCACTCACGCTCAAAGTTTCCTGTTAGCATTATCAAATTAAAAAACATTTTTCCTCAACTTAGAGTTAACGTATGTCGATTTGTTACGTTTTAATATTTTATTGTATGTTAGAATAAAAGGTTAAAGTTTAAATAAACTAGCACATATAGACGTATAAATATACGTTATACGCGGTAGAGCCACGCTGCAGTTATAATTATGGTTGTAGCATGAATAGGTCGGCTTGGCCGGGCTAACACCACGCTCTCACAGAATACCAGTGAAGAAAATAGCAGTTTAATGCTGTTGCCTTTCGTATGGTGAGTATAGGGAACCGGAGACCCTTTTTACTGGAAACAAGGCATTCCATCTTAGTCCGCAGGGGTGACAGCGCATCTGCATTTTGATTCTTTACTGAGGATCAATGAAGATGTCTATGGGCCACAGCTTCCACCTACTATCAATTGGATTGTGTGCTCGCTTGTCACCCTTAATCTTTAAAAAAAGATAAAATCTCAGTCAATTCTATTTTATGTAATAATAACTTATTTATGAAATACAATGATTACTGTTTTCGATTTTAAATATATACAGTAATTTCATTTTAAATACATATAATTATTAATTTTATACAGTAAAGTCAAAAACATAATGCTTGTAATGAAGCATCCATTATATTCGGACTGTTTGGGACTTAGCATAAGCGTAGCTTAATCTTAGCCCGATACAACTATAAATTCAGAATCAAAGATTATGCTTAGGACATACTGAGTTTTTCGTAAGCTAAGTCTAAGCAAAGTCAAAGTACTATCTATAGATCTCAGCCTAAGAGCATAGCGAAGTATGAAAAATGTATTATAATAAAAACCTTTAGTTAATTGAAAACTTTATCATATAAACATATTGTAATAAGTTTTTCTCTCAGAATATAATATAAAAAGTTGTTAATCACTCAGATATCAGTAAAACCAGTTTAAAGGATTAACGAGCTCAAGATAATCTATTATGTTCCATCAATGTAACCATTGAGAAAAACGTTTTTTGTTGTCCACGAAATCCGCGAATCCATTAATTATGTGATAAGACTACTTACAAGGTTACAAGATTTAATTGATTATTACAAGAAAAGTTACTTCAAAGTATAAATGTAATTTAAATGCTTTACAAATTTCATTAATATAGATCAGTTGATCCATATTAATAAAATTTGTAAAGCATATTCATATACTCAATTGGCTATTAACCAAGGATACAACTTGAAGAAGCGGTAGTAGTAGTAGGGAAGGAATATACTCGCGTGGCAGTCTCGTACCGAATCTGAGTGAAAGGTGACTTCCCAGTAGATGGTTACGTGGTAGAGCCATGCTGCAGCTATATTATGGTTGTAGCACGAATGGGTTGGCTCAGTTTTAACATAGCGAAGGCTTTCGATCGAGTTTGGTACAAAGCGCTCTTTTCGAAGCTATCTTCACACGCGAATTTATGCAATTGGGACACCAGTTTTCTCATGTATCGGAGCATTAAGATTGAAGTTAACAGTGCATGCTCCATATCCAGTCCTGTGAATGCTGGTGTTCCACAAGGCTGTGTGCTATCGCCTATCGTGTTCCTTCCGCATATCAATGATATGTTGAAAACTAGTCACAAAGTTAATTTTTATGCAGTGTCAGCACTGGCGACGCTTATTTACTGGCCATAAACATATTTCTCGTGAACACGTCGTTGAGAACTGGAACAAATTTCAATTCCTTGGTACCGACTTCAGAACATACATTATGTGGAAATTATTTTATTATTTTAATTAACTTTGTTTTAAACGTTTAGTTATTTGACCTTTCTGAGTTGTCTTTGCAATAAGCTCTTAAACCGTGCCTCCTTATGGGTAAGAATATCTCCACCGCCCATATCAGTACGTGTGTCTTCTAAAAGGTGACAGAAGGAAACTGAAACAGGATATGGACAGCACCATCTTTCTCAATCTACTCCGGAGGATTTCTTCTCAATCTATTAGGGAGGTTGATCACCAGTGGAGTTGAACCAGCTGTGATGAATAAATGCAAACTTACAAGGACAAGGTAGCAACTGGAATGTCATCTAAATAGTTGTATTATACAAGAAATCAGTGCCATTTTGTAACATTGCAACATTTATACGTGGTAAAGCCATGCTGCAGCTATATTAGAAGTATAGTTGTAGCACGAATGGGGTAAAATAGCATCTTAACGCTGCTGTGTTTCGTATGGTGTAGATACCCGTACACCATTTTTACTGGACAAGAGGCATTCTATCTTAGTCCTCACGGGTGACAACGCATCAAAAATTTGATTCGCAAACGAGGATAGATGGAGATGTCTTTGGGTCACAGCAACCACTTACCATCAGGTGGACTGTTAGCTCGTTAGTCACCCTATCCTATAAAAAAAAATTAGGGAGCTCTAAAGCCTGATGGAGGTCGGCGTTGCGGACGTACCAGGGTGCGTTAGTAGCTTGACGACAGAAGAGGTTTTGAACTATTTAAGTTCATTAATGACTTTGGGGTCAGCGTGAGCACATATAGGGCCCGCGTATTACATGACTGGTCGTATACAGACCTTATAAAGGGTTCGCTTGTTTCGGAGGGACATTTTACTGTGTCGGCCCAGCATACTGTTGAGCCTACTTAGGTAAAAACGTGCGTTGTGGGTTACTCTTTTGACATAGGGCCCGAAGGTGAGCCTCGTGTCTAGGGTGACACCTAAATATTTGGCAGACATATGCCAAGGGACAAGGGTCCCTTGCATACAGATTGGTGGAGTGTTTTTGAGGCGGCGTCGTTTATAATCGAAGTGAACGGTGGAGATCTTCTCCGGGTTCACATCGATGCACCATTTTTGGAATCAAGCTCCAAGGTCATAAACTAACTTTTGGATATTGTTCCGTATGAAAGGTAGCGAGATACCTTTATAGTAGAGGGTAGTTTCGTCTGCGAAAAGGGAGAGCTGAACACCTTTCAACGGGATGGGATGATGTCGTTGGCGAATAGAATATACAGGAGGGGAGCAAGTGCTAAGCCCTGAGGGACACCAGCTTTGATTAGGCGCTGAGAGGAGAGCGTGCCTTCGTATCTAAAACGAAAGGTACGATCTTTCAGGTAAGACGATCGGAGAGACCTATTTTATATCGTTTGTAGATAAGGCCTTCGTGCCATACTCTATCGAATGCTTTAGCAATGTCGAAAAACACCGCGATGGTCTTATGACGACGAGGATAAAAACCGCTGAAGATATTTTCCACAATACAGTGAACTTGTTGGGGACAAGAATGTTTCGCTCGGAAACCAAATTGGTTAGGGATAACAAGAGTGTCACCGTCTGTGGGAAACAGATGGAGCCTTGTTCGAGTGAGGATGACTCTTTCAAAGAGTTTTTCCTTGGACTTGAGGAGGCTGATGAGACGATGACTAGAGGGAAGGTTGAGAAACTTTCCTGGCTTGGGAATACTAATGACAGTTGCCTCTTTCCACATAGTGGGAAAGTAACTAAGATTGAAGCAGACGCTGAAGATTATAGTTAAAAGGGTTAACACCTGCTCAGGAAAGTGTTCAAGTATTTTTTTCTTTACCCTTAATTGTCACACTTGGCAGGTGTTTTGGCGACTGGCGCCGATCGTGATAATATTTTACACTTTTTTTTTTTAGAAGAGGGGACAAACGAGCATACGGCTCACCTGATGGAAAGTGTCGACCGCCGCCCACATATAACTGCAACAACAGGGGAATTGCAGGTACGTTGCCGACCTATAAATAGTGAGCTCGTTCCATGAAGGTTCCCAAATCATATCGGTCCAGAAAAATCATCGGTGTTAAACAATTCCACAAAAAAGTCGTGCGAGGAAGAAAACTCCTAATAAATCTGAGACAAAGGAAAACACGTCCGTACAGTTCAACCATTTATTGCGAGAGAGAGAGAGGTCACAAACTACCTTCCTTATGCTAACAATAAGCTTACCCTACATTACACCTCCACCCTTATTCTAAACGTACTTAAACTAATATAAAATAAAGCTCATATCACTTAACTAACTTACAACTAATCAAAATCAAATCCATAACGTCGCGGGGCCCTACGAGTTCTAGGCGGGCTGGGGCGCTCCCTCGCCGGGCTCGGAGCCGCGGGCGCCGGCTGCGGGGCGGGCGGGGGGCGCGGGGACGCCGCGGCTGGCGCGGACCCGGCCGCGGCCTCTCTGCCACTCGAACTGGCCTCTTCCTCCACCACTGGAGAGGAGCCATTCGGATACACTAGATAGGAACGTGATAATGAACCTCTTCCTCCTTCTGAAACATCCCGGTCTTCCCCTTCCCTATCCGGCTCCCCCGATCGTGGTCTTATCTGGTCGACATGTCTATGAATAAAGACTTTATCAGCCCCTAGAATATTATAGTCCGTTTCTCCTAGTCTGGAGTGTACTTCTCCTTTTAACCATTTCACAACCGAGTTACGATAATCGCGGTACCATACGCGGTCTCCCGGCGCGAACTGCCGGCGACTGCCGCCCGCGGCGCGCGCCTGCCGCGCCTGCTCGCGCCGCACGCGGTGCCCCAGCTCCGGCTTCAGACAGTCGAGGCGTGTGCGCAGTGAACGACCTTGTAATAATTTCGCGGGGCTCACACCGGTAGTACAGTGTTCGGTGTTACGATATACGAGTAGAAACCTATTAAGTGCGATATCGATATTCACACCCTGTACCAGTACCTTTTTTATAACCCGCTTGCTCATTTTAACCGCATTCTCAGCTGCGCCATTCGAAGCCGGGTGATAGGGTGCTGAAAATATGTGTTCTATACCGTTATCCTTAAGAAATAACTGGAATCCCTGACTAGTAAATGGCGGACCGTTGTCACTCACTATCTGTCTTGGCAGACCGAATCTAGCCCACATTTCCCTTAATTTGCTTATTAAATTTTTTGCCGAAATGGAACTCATAGCAGTGACTTCGACCCATTTAGAATGAGCGTCCACGGTGACTAAGTAAGTAACGCCCCCTATCGGCCCTAAAAAATCGAGATGCAGTCGCGACCACGGGCGCTCTGGCCACAGCCACGGGCGCGGCTCGTGTCGCTCCGGCGCGTCCGCCACGCGCGCGCACACCGAGCAGGCGCGGCACACGGCCTCCACCGCCTCGTCGATCCCCGGCCACCACACGTAGCTGCGAGCGAACTGTTTCGTCTTGGTGATCCCCATGTGAGCCTCATGTAACTCTGCGAGAACTTTCTCCCTGCAACTAGAAGTTACCACTACTCTGTGACCCCACATGACGCACCCCAGTTCCTCGTATAACTCTTTTTGTCTGTGAAAGTATGGTTTGATATCTTTTATTTCGATATCTTGCGGCCAGCTGTCCCGTATATAACCGAGGACCCGTCCCAGTATCGCGTCCCTCGCGGTTTCCCGCTTTAAACTATTATTGTCTATTAATAAGGCCTCTGACGCGAAATGTAAATAAGTTTGTTCCGGAAATTGTCGATTTTCCTCCGACCTACTCTCTTTATGGGTAGAAATCATTCGCGACAATGCATCCGCCACATTATCATTAGTTGAGACGTATTCGATATCGAAATCGTAAGCTGTTAATATTAAAGCACATCTCTGTAATCTACTGGCCGTCATGCTAGGAATACCTTGGTGTGGACCGAATATTGTGACTAACGGTTTATGATCCGTCCGCAATGTAAACCGTCGCCCGAAAATATACTGGTGAAACTTTTTCACAGCAAATACAATAGCTAACGCCTCCTTTTGTATCTGACTGTAGTTGCATTCCGCGGCGGTGAGCGCGCGCGACACACACATGACAGGGCGCTCGCGGCCGGCCGCGTCGCGCTGCGCCAGCACGGCGCCGAGCCCGCGCGCGCTGGCATCACACGTCACCACTAACGGCGCGCCCGGCTCGTAGTGGCTCAGCGCGACCGCGTCACTCAAACGTCTTTTCACTACAGTGAAAGCCTGCTGTTCTAATTTACCCCATTTCCATGTCGAGTTTTTTTTTAGTAGTTCGTAAAGTGGCTGTAAAATGGTACTCAAATTGGTCACGAAACGGCTATAAAAATTGACCATTCCTAAAAATGACCGAAGTTCCGAAATATCTTTGGGTGGTGACATCAACAGAATCGATTCTATCTTGTCAGGATCGGGGTGGATTCCCTCTTTATTCATTACATAACCCAAATATTTCACTTTTTCTACAAAAAATTCACATTTTTCCCTTTTTAATTTAAGACCGTACTCTTTCAATTTATCTAGCACTTTACGTAAAGTATGTATATGGTTTTCGATAGTGTCCGAAGCGATCAAAACGTCATCCAAAAATACTACGACCCCCTCGATATCTTTTAACAAGTTAACCATTATTCTTTGAAAAATTCCCGGACTGGATGCTAAGCCGAAAACAAGTCTGTTATACATAAACAAACCGCGATGGGTGTTAATTACTGTGTACTTTTTGGTATCGTCAAGCTCGATCTGATGGTATGCCTGTGATAAGTCTATTTTGCTGAAAAATTTACTTCCCCCTAATTGCGACAATAAGTCGTCAATTTTAGGCACTGGGTACTTGTCGACACATAAGACACGATTGAGGGTTACCTTGTAATCCGCGCATATTCGAATAGCTCCATCCGATTTATTTACAATAACGAGAGGAGTCGCCCAGTCCGAGCACTCGACGGGCTCAATGACGCCCGCGCGCAGCATGGCGTCCAGCTCGGCGTCCACGCGCTCCCGCAGCGCGTAAGGCAGCGGCCGCGCAGGCAGAACACCGGGGCCGCGTCCGCACGCACCGCCAGCCGAGCTCGCCCACCCGTGAAGCGCCCCAGCCCGCCGTCGAACAACTCAGCATAGCGGATTGTACTGTGACAGCGACATTTGCATCACCGGTTCTTCCTCGGGTGCCTCGTGGTACTCACTCAATGTCGCCCCATCGTCTGCATTGACATAATTTGTTTTCGGTCTCTGATTATGTCCTCCGCGACCGCCGTTCCGGCTTTTCTTTCCAAAGCCCTGTATATTCGCCGCGTTTCCGTTGTAGGCGCCCGGCGCCACCGACTGGTTATTTGTGAAACACACGCGTCGTAAGTGGCCCATCACGCCACACTTGCTGCATATGTAGGTTCTGAACTTGCACTCGCTGGCAACATGGTCAATACCTCCGCAAGCTCCGCATAGCGAACTGCGCACCTCCGCGCGGCCTGCGCCGACGCCGCCGCCACCGCCTCCCGCCACTGCGCTGTGCCGGGTATGGCGGGCTCGCTGGCCGACGCGCATGGCGTTCAGCCCCCCGTATGCCCCGCCGCTGTCCTCGCCGCGCAGCTGACCCGCGGCCTGCGATGACGTCACCGCTGCGCCCGACTCCACGAGCGCCGCGTCCCGCTCCGCTGCCTCCAGCGATCCCGCTAAAATCACTGCCTTGTCATAGGACAATAATTTTTCTTCCGCGAATAATCTCTGCCGTATGACGTCACTTCGAAGTCCGCACACCAACTGATCCCGTAAATTGTCCTGTAGGACTGCACCGAATTCACAATGTCTAGATAGTTTCTTTAATGCCGCCACGTAATCACTGATCGATTCACTATCTGTTTGTCTTCTTTGCCTAAAACGATAATGTTCCGCCATCGGAGACGGTTTCGGTTGCAAATGATTACGTAATAGTACAACTGCATCCAAATACGTAAGTTCCGCGGGTTTCTTAGGACTCGCGAGGGTGGATAACAGTTCATACGCACTTTCACCCATAACCGGGATCAAGGTCGGCAATTTAATTTCGTCCTTCACTGAATTTGCCACAAAATACATTTCTAGCCGCTCCACGTAAGCAGTCCAGTTACCGGTTTTCACGTCAAACTCACTAATCTTTCCGATCGACATTTTGCACGCTGATTGTTCGCAGTCTAAATTTTCCGTCTTTTCTATTTTCACGTATTTTTCGCCGATTTTCACCATTAAAATCCTCGTCGCCAGTGAGACAAATGAAAACACGTCCGTACAGTTCAACCATTTATTGCGAGAGAGAGAGAGGTCACAAACTACCTTCCTTATGCTAACAATAAGCTTACCCTACATTACAAAATCATGGAGTGTGGACCGCCAAGCATCAATTATGTGGATGGTAACTTGAGTTTTGTCTAGATGTGTTTATAGCGCGTCTAGTTTGAGCAAGACCGTTATACCACCGTGTCATGAGATCTCTCTTGTGCTTCCGATGGCCACCTCATACGCCACTCCAAGGAAGTCATGGGGTAACGCGATATTATAACACTGTCAGCACACGATGAAGTGTACATACTACCATTTATATGTGATAGAACCACGCTACAGCTATATTGTGGTCGGTCAGTTCGACCGGGGTAGTCGACGCTCTCACAGATTACCAGCGCAAAATAGCAGCTAATTGCTGCTGTGTTTCGTATGGCAAGTGAAGAGATCCTTTTCCTGAAAACTCATCTGAATTTTGAATCTTAATCGAGGATAAATGTAGATATATTGGTAAATCCAATTGAGCATACCTTAAGCGCATTAAAAAAAAATTACGTATTACATGATTATACGGAATTTTTAAAGAAGTTTAAATACATTTCGACAGCACTATCAGCTTCAACACCCTCGAGAACCATGGAAATGACACCCATGATGAAAAAATTGATACCTACTGCAGCCGCTATTTTGAATTTACATTTCGACAGCACTATCGGTTTTAACACTCTCTAAAACCATGAAAATGACACCGAAGATAAAAAAATGGTACCTACTTCAGCCGCCATCTTGGATTTACATTTCGACAGCACTATCGGATTCAAAACCTTCGAAAACCATGAAAATGACACCCATGATGAAAAATTGATACCTTTTGCAACCGCCACCTTGGATTTACATTTCGACAACCCTATCGGCTTCAACTCTCTCGAAAACCATGAAAATGACACCCATGATGAAAAAATGTATACCTATTGTAGCCGCCATCTTGGATTTACATTTCGACAGCACTATCGGTTTCAACACCCTCGAAAACTATGAAAATGACACCCAAGATGAAAAAATTGATATATTTTGCAGCCGCCATCTTGGATTTACATGTCGAAAGCACTCTATCAGATTCAACACCCTTGAAAACCATGCAAATGACACCCATGATGAAAAAATTTATACCTATTGCAGCCGCCACCTTCGATTTACATTTCGACAGCACTATCGGCTTTTAACAGTGGTAGAGCCACGAGGCAGCTTTAGCTGTCGCACGCATGGGCCGGCTCGAACCGGGGTGGTACCACGACCTCACAGAAAACCAGCGTGAAGTAGAGGTTTACCTCTGCGTTTCGCTTAGTGAGTGCAGGTGGCCGGAGGCCCTTTTTACTGGAAATGAGGCATTCCATCTTAGTCCTTACGGGTGACAACGCATCTACATTTTGATTTGTAATAGAGGATAGATGTAGATGTCTATGGGCCGCAGCAACCACTTACCATCAGGTGGACTGTGTGCTCGTTTGTCACCCTTATCATATAAAAAAAAGCACCAACGAAAACCATGAAAATGACACCCATGATGAAAAAATTGATACCTGTCGCGGCCGCCATCATAAGCCACTAAAACCTTTTTTTATTTTAAAATAGCAATTAATCGATTTAAAAAAATATTAATAAGTTCAACAATCATTTATCTTTCTAACAATGTGCTTTTTATATCAATTATATGTATAATATGATTGCTAGATACGATTTTATTCGATAAAATGTTGGAATCTTAATTTTTAGGCGATAGTAGAACATACCTTGCGCTTTCGCTTAAGGTATGCAATATCTATGGGGTCCAGAATCCACTTAACAAAACATATAACACCTAATATAATAGGACTGTTTGCTTGTTTGTTATCCTTATTCTACAAAAGAACCTTGTATTACGAAGACATTGAAAAAAGAGTTCGTTTCGCACTTGTTATATCTTTATGATGTTATTTGCACGTGGCAACGCGAGGCTTTCAAATTGCTATAAGCATAATATTCTTTTAACAACACAAAGCGTTAGCAGCTGCGACTCAATTATTATTTTATTACAAAACGTAATATTGTTGCGCACTACATTTTGTGAGTATTTGTGAAAATAAACTGTAGCAACAAGCTATGATTGCTCAAGAAATTATTGAAGTGACAATTTGGATATTTTGACAAGAGCAGTTACTTATAATTGTTAGCGAATAAATTTGAGAATCTAAGTAATTAGATAACTTGTTTGGCTGTCTGTCGAGTAAATGAAAATTTATTTAAGAGATTTTCTGTTTAATCTTCGTTATAAGTTCAGAGTAACTTAAAACTAAGTCAAAATTAATGAAGATATTTTATCTTGACCTTTAAGAAGGCTGATATTTCTATTTTATCGTTATCATAAGCCTGGACATATTTATAGTGCTCCCAAGTGTCAGGTTTTAATAATATAGGCATACTTGTGTAGGGTATACTCGTGCAATGTTTCTTTCTTTATTGAAATGGCAAACAAAGTAAGAGTTTTTTTATAGAATAAGGGTCACAAAATAGAATTGAATAAGTTTTTATTCAATACAGATTACATGTGTAATTCTTATTGAAAGTAATATTGCATACCTTAAGCGAAAGCGCAAGGTAATGTTCTACTATCGCCTAAAAATTAAAATTCCAACATTTTATCGAATAAAATCGTATCTAGCAATCATATTATACATATAAATGATATAAAAAGCACATTGTTAGAAAGATATATGATTGTTGAACTTGTTAATAATTTTTTTAAATCGATTAATTGCTATTTTTAAATAAAAAAAGGGTTTTAGTGGCTTATGGTGTGGATTTATCATGTCCCTGTGGCTTGTAAGCACTATAACTTTTGAAAATATCAATTGTTTAACTCAATCTATTTTTTAATCTCTTCATCTATCATGTGGGAAGCCACTGAATGTAAATGGCAGTGTAATTTTGTTTTGTTTAGCTATAATTAATTTTTTTCGGCTCCAAAATGGCGAAATTTTCGTTGATTTGGTTGCCTCGTATATAAATTGTTTCTGTAAATGGGGATCTACAGCCACAGAGTAGTTTAGTTCACAGAGTACTTTTGTATTAAGTTTAGTTCGGCTCACAAACTATATAGAAATTAGAAACACTAGTTCGGCTTCAGTCGCTGTCGTGAGTGGATATTGTTTCGGTTGTTTTCAGCGACTCAAAAACATCGCTGTACAAATACACAATATTCGAATAACCAAATTTCTTAAATACTGATTATAATAATAATAAGAGATTTTTTTATTACAATATTTAAAAGCACAGAATAAATAATAGTAGTACGTACTAAAAGTAAGTAGTATATTTTTTTTGTCATGGGTGACAAAAGAAGGTGAGAAACCGATAGGGTTGTCGAAATGTAAATCCAAGATGGCATCCGTAATAGGTATTAATTTTTTCATCATGGGTGTCATTTTCATGGTTTTCGAGGGTGCTGAAGCCGATAGTGCTGTCGAAATGTAAATCCAAGGTGGAGGCTGCAATAGGTATAAAATTTTTCATCATAGGTGTAATTTTCATGGTTTTCGAGGGCGTTGAAACTGATAGTGATGTCGAAATGTAAATCCAAGATGGCGGCTGAATTAGGTACCAAATTTTTTCATCATGAGTGTCATTTTCATGGTTTTCGAGGGTGTTGAAGCCGATAGTGCTGTCAAAATGTAAATTCAAGATGGCGGCTGAAAATATATCAATTTTTTCATCTTGGGTGTCATTTTCATGGTTTGCGAGACAATTGAAGCCAATAGTGCTGTCGAAATGCAAATACAAGATGGCGGCTGCAATAGGTATCAATTTTTCATCATGGGTGTCATTTTCATGGTTTTCGAGGGTGTTTAAGCCGATAGTGCTGTCGAAATGTAAATCCAAGGTGGCGGCTGCAATGGGTATCAATTTTTTCATCATAGGTGTCATTTTCATGGGTTTCGAGGGTGTGTTGAAGCCGTATAGTGCTGTCGAAATGTAAATCCAAGATGGCGGCTGATGTAGGTACCAATTTTTTCATCATGGGTGTCATTTTCATGGTTTTCGAGGGTGTTGAAGCCGATAGTGCTATCGAAATGTAAATCCAAGATGGTGGCTGCTATAGATATAAATTTTTTCATCATTGGTGTCATTTTCATGGTTTTCGGGGGTGCTGATGCCGATAGTGCTGTCGAAATGTAAATCCAAGCTGGCGGCTGCAATAGATATCAAGTTTTTCATCTTGGGTGTCATTTTCATGGTTTTCGAGGATGCTGAAGCCGATAGTGCTGTCGAAATGTAAATCCAAGGTGGAGGCTACAATAGGTATAAAATTTTTCATCATAGGTGTAATTTTCATGGTTTTCTAGGGTGTTGAAACTGATAGTGCTGTCGAAATGTAAATCCAAGATGGCGGCTGAATTAGGTACCAAACTTTTTCATCATGGGTGTCATTTTTATGGTTTTCGAGGGTGTTGAAGCCGATAGTGCTGTCAAAATGTACATCCAAGATGGCGGCTGCAAAATATATCAATTTTTTTATCTTGGGTGTCATTTTCATGGTTTTCGAGGGTGTTGAAACCGATAGTGCTGTCGAAATGTAAATCCAAGATGGCGGCTGCAATAGGTATCAATTTTTTCATCATGGGTGTCATTTTCATGGTTTTCGAGAGAGTTGAAGCCGATAGGGTTGTCGAAATGTAAATCCAAGGTGGCGGCTGCAATGGGTATCAATTTTTTCATCATGGGTGTCATTTTCATGGGTTTCGAGGGTGTTGAAGCCGATAGTGCTGTCGAAATGTAAATCCAAGATGGCGGCTGATGTAGGTACCAATTTTTTCATCATGGATGTCATTTTCATGGTTTTCGAGGGTGTTGAAGCTGATAGTGCTATCGAAATGTAAATCCAAGATGGCGGCTGCTATAGATATAATTTTTTTATCATTGGTGTCATTTCCATGGTTTTCGGGGGTGCTGATGCCGATAGTGCTGTCGAAATGTAAATCCAAGGTGGCGGCTGCAATAGATATCAAGTTTTTCATCTTGGGTATCATTTTCATGGTTTTCGAGGGTGTTGAATCCAATAGTGATGTCGAAATGTAAATCCAAGATGGCGGCTGAAGTTGGTACCAATTTTTTCATCTCGGGTGTCATTTTCATGGTTTTCAAGAGTGTTGAAGTAGTAGTAGTGCTGTCGTTTTCATGGTTTTCGTGGGTGCTGAAGCCGATGGTGCTGTCGAAATGTATTTAAACTACTTTAATAATTCCGTATAATCATGTTATACGCAATTTTTTTAATGCGCTTAAGGTATGCCCAATTGGATTTACCAATATTTTACTATACCACTCCGAAGAAAACCTCTGTCCTGGGAAGATCCAGCAAGAAACCCAGCGGAACTTTTTTTTAAAGTAAATTTTACATTAATTATTGTAAAACTATTTACAAAATTTATCTTAGAAACTTTTTTATATAAAATAAGTGTGACAAACGAGCATACAGTCCACTTGATAGTAAGTGGTTGCTGTGGCCCATAGACATCTGCATCTATCCTCGATTACGAATCAAAATGCAGATGCGTTGTCACCCGTGAGGACTACGAAGAAATGCCTCGTTTCCAGTAAAAAGGGTCTCCGGTTCTCTACACTCACCATACAAAATAAAACAGCGTTAAACTGCTATTTTACGCTGGTATTCTGTGAGAGCGTGGTCCTTCAAGCAAGCACACAGCCCATCTGATGGTAAGTGGATGACTGTGGCCTATAGAGATCTACGTCTATTCTCAATTAAGAATCAAAATGCAGATGCGTTGTCTCATCATCATCATCATTACAGCCCTTCACAAGTCCACTGCTGAACATAGGCCTCCCCCAAAGAATGCCACAAAGCACGGTCCTGAGCCACCTGCATCCGTCGACTTCCTGCATATCTTACCAGGTCGTCACTCCATCTAGTGGGGGGGACGCCCTACACTTCGCCTGCCGGTACGAGGCTGCCACTCGAGAACCTTTCTTCGCCATCGGTTGTCGGTTCTTCGAGCTATATGGCCGGCCCATTGCCACTTCAGCTTACTAATCCGTTGGGCTATGTCGGTCACTCTGGTTCTACTGCGGATATCCTCATTTCTGAGTTTATCACGCAGAGAAACTCCGAGCATAGCCCTCTCCATAGCTCGCTGAGCGACCTTGAGCTTCTTCATCCGGCCAGCAGTGAAGGACCACGTCTCAGTTCCGTATGTCATCACTGGCAACACGCACTGGGTGTACAGACTCGTTTTCAAGTTTTGAGGTATACCTGACGAGAAGATGTGCCGTAATTTCCCGAACGCTGCCCAACCGAGTTGAATCCGTCGATTGACCTCTCGGTCGAAATTGGACTTACCTAATCGGACTGTTTGTCCCAGGTAAACATACTCGTCAACAACTTCGAGTTTAGTGTTCCCAACAACTACCGGCATAGGTGTGACATGGACATTAAACATGATCTTTGTTTTGTCCATGTTCATCTTAAGACCTATCCGTTGGGAAACACTATTGAGGTCATTGAGCATAGTGCTTAGTCCCTCCAGCGATTCTGCCATGAGGACTATATCGTCGGCAAATCGAAGGTGAGTGATGTACTCGCCATTGATGTTAATACCGTATCCTTTCCAGTCCAGAAGCTTGAAAACGTCTTCCAATGCAGCGGTGAAGAGTTTCGGGGATATGACGTCACCCTGTCTTACACCTCTCTGCAGTCGGATAGGTTTCGTACTCTGGTTCTGTACTCGGATAGCCATCGTAGCTCTACTATACAAACACTTCAGCACTTCGATATACCGACAGTCAACTTGGCACCGCTGAAGGGGACTGCAGCACCGCCCAAATTTCGACGGAATCAAGGGCTTTCTCATAGTCCACATACGCCAGACATAGTGGCAAATTGTACTCTTCGGACTTCTGTACAATTTGCCGAAGGGTATGTATGTGGTCTATGGTGCTAAAGCCCTTACGGAAACCGGCTTGTTCGTGAGGCTGGAAGTCGTCAAGTCTGCGCGCGAGACGATTCGTAATGACTCTCGAAAACAGCACGTAGACGCGGCTCAGAAGGGAAATCGGTCTGTAGTTCTTCAAGAGAGCGTTGTCACCTTCCTTGAAGAACAATTCCATCCTTGCCTGGGGCCTTACCGTTTTTAAGGTGCTGGAGAGCCATTCTAATCTCGCTCAGACTGACTTCCGGGATATCTTCGGAATAGTGTCGAATGAGACTCGCTCTTGGATCGTTACTCACACTTGCGTGTGGCTCCAACGATGACGTGTACAGCTGCCCATAGAACCTCTTAATCTCACTCAAAATCTCAGGTGCCCCGGAAACGATGCTGCCACATTCGGTCTTTAGCTTTGACAGTTGGCTCTTTCTGGCAGACAGATCTCTGGCAAAGACTTTGGAGCCTTGGTTCCGCTCGATCGCTTCTTCAATACGAGCTTTATTGAAGTTGCGTAAGTCCCGCCGCATGCATTTGGAGATCTGTCTGTTCAGTTGCCTGTATGCTGTCAAATCTGTTGAAGAATGTAGCTTCATCTCCCGTCTAACATCCATGAGATTAAAAGTGTGATCGGAGAGTTTTTGTGTTATTCTGCGGCGGGTCTTGCAGAACTTAGCTCCGATCGCATGGACAGTTTCCACGAGCTAGTCATTCATATCGTCCACTTCATGCGTGGCGTTGTCTACTAAGATAAAATGCCTAACTTATAGTAAAAAGAGTCTCCGTGTGTCTACACTAACAATGACTTGAAGGAGTTGTTATCAGTTAAGATGTGCAAAGGTGTTTTTCCCTTAAGGAACAGAATAGACATATCCTTGAGTTGATGGGCATGTGCTTTTTAAACAACAATGTCCAGTCAGGGCTCATGCCAAATACGTAGTTTATTCTTACTTAATCACGGGACTTCTGAAACAAATTTTCTATAATAAGCCCGGATTAAGGTTTTAGAATCTTTTAAGCTCGGTGTATGAGACCAGATCTTAAGTGATTTTATCTTAAGTGATTGATAAAATGTTTCAAAAGTCCATCGGGTCTGCTTTTTGAGATTTCACAAAATTACTCGGATTCAAATTGAGTGCTTTTTGATCACTGTCGTGGGAGCCAGTTGGATTGTTCATTGACTACAATACCCGCATGACCCGGAACCAATCTCAAAACGACTCTGGAGTAAGGACCCGTTTAAAGGCCCTGAGATGTAACAACCCCAGATCTCTACACGAGGCTTTAATTATTTATTTATCCTTTATTGCAACATACCTTCAACTAGGGGTTACAAAAGGTGGACTTAATGCCCTATGACATTCTCTACTAGTCAACCCTACGATAGATGGTATAAATAAAAATGTTGGCATGTGTAAATAAAGGATAATAAAATAACTTGAAAAGAAAAATAGCTAAACTAAAAAAAAATACATTACACAATACAAAACTACCTGAATACATAAATCATATAATACAATACACACAAACACACACATGCACACACATATATATGTGTGTATTATTTTTCAAAGAGTAGCCAAATTTTAAATTTAAGTTCAAATATATAAATAATGACATACCATTGTTCATCATCATCATCATCATTACAGCCCTTCACAAGTCCACTGCTGAACATAGGCCTCCCCCAAAGAATGCCACAAAGCACGGTCCTGAGCCATCTGCATCCATCGACTTCCTGCATGTCTTACCAGGTCGTCCCTCCATCTTGTGGGGGGACGCCCTACACTTCGCCTACCGGTACGAGGCTGCCACTCGAGAACCTTTCTTCCCCATCGGTTGTCGGTTCTTCGAGCTATATGGCCGGCCCTCTGCCACTTCAGCTTACTAATCCGTAGGGCTATGTCGGTTACTCTGGTTCTGCTGCGGATATCCTCATTCCTAAGTTTATCACGCAGAGAAACTCCGAGCATAGCCCTCTCCATAGCTCGCTGAGCGACCTTGAGCTTCCTCATACGGCCAGCAGTGAAGGACCACGTCTCAGTTCCGTAAGTCATAACTGGCAACACGCACTGGTTGTACAATTTTGTTTTAAGGTTTTGAGGTATTTCTGACGAGAAGATGTGTCGAAGCTTCCCGAACGCTGCCCAGCCGAGTTGAATCCGTCGATTGACCTCTCGATCGAAGTTGGGACTTACCTAGTCGGACTATTTGTCCCAGGTAAACATACTCGTCAACAACTTCGAGCTTAGTGCTCCCAACAACTACCGGCATAGGTGTGACATGGACATTAAACATGATCTTTGTTTTGTCCATGTTCATCTTAAGACCTATCCGTTGGGAGACACTATTGAGGTCATTGAGCATAGTGCTTAGTCCCTCCAGCGATTCTGCCATGAGGACTATATCGTCGGCAAATCGAAGGTGAGTGATGTACTCGCCATTGATGTTAATACCGTATCCTTTCCAGTCCAGAAGCTTGAAAACGTCTTCCAATGCAGCGGTGAAGAGTTTCAGGGATATGACTTCACCCTGTCTTACACCTCTCTGTAATTGGATAGGTTTCGTACTCTGGTTCTGTACTCGGATAGCCATCGTAGCTCTACTGTACAAACACTTCAGCACTTCGATATACCGACAGTCAACTTGGCACCGCTGAAGGGACTGCAGCATCGCCCAAATTTCGACGGAATCAAAGGCTTTCTCATAGTCCACATACGCCAGACATAGTCGCAAATTGTACTCTTCGGACTTCTGTACAATTTTCCGTAGGGTATGTATGTGGTCTATGGTGCTAAAGCCCATTCGGAAACCGGCTTGTTCGGGAGGCTGGAAGTCGTCAAGTCTGCGCGCGAGACGATTCGTAATGACCCTCGAAAACAACACGTAGACGCGGCTCAGAAGGGAAATCGGGCTGTAGTTCTTCAAGAGAGCGTTGTCACCTTTCTTGAAGAACAAGACCACCGCACTTCTGCTCCACGCCTCCGGTGTAATGCCACCATGGAGGACGGAATTAAAGAGCTTCTGACGGACTTCAAGTACCGGTCTTCCACCCGCTTTCAGAAGCTCCGCTGTAATTCCATCCTCGCCTGGGGCCTTGCCGTTTTTAAGGTGCTGGAGAGCCATTCTAATCTCGCTCAGACTGACGTCCAGGATAACTTCGGAATAGTGTCGAATAAGACTCGCCCTTGGATCGTTACTCACACTTGCGTGTGGCTCCAACGATGACGTGTACAGCTGCCCATAGAACTTCTCAATCTCACTCAAAATCTCAGGTGCCCCGGAAACGATGCTGCCACATTCGGTCTTCAGCCTTGACAGTTGGCTCTTTCTGGCAGACAGATCTCTGGCAAAGACTTTGGAGCCTTGGCTCCGCTCGATCGCTTCTTCAATACGAGCTGTATTGAAGTTGCGTAGGTCTCGCCGCATGCATTTGGAGATCTGTCGGTTCAGTTGCCTGTATGCTGTCAAATCTGTTGAAGAATGTAGCCTCATCTCCCGTCTAATAGCCATGAGATTAAGAGTGTGATCGGAGAGTTTTTGTGTTCTTCTGCGGCGAGTCTTGCAGAACTTAGCTCCGACCACATGGACATTTTCCACGAGCTTGTCATTCATATTGTCCTCTTCATTGCTGTCTTCTAGACACTGAAAACGGTTTTGTAACTCGAGCTGAAATGTTTCGGTACTTTGGAACAGAGCACGAGGGGGACGGAGCGTTGACTTCATTAGACGAGACCTCTCCAACTTAACATTTAGGTTCAGTGTGCCTCTAACCATTCGGTGATCGCTGCCGGTTTTCACCCTCGCGATCACTGAGACATCACTGAACAGTTGTCGTCTGGTCGTCATAATGAAGTCAATCTAATTTTTTGTCGAACCGTCGGGGCTCGACCAGGTCCACTTCCTGTGGGGCCGCTTTTTGAAGAAAGAGTTCATCATAAAGAGTTTCTCTGTCTCCATGAAGTCGGCCAGCTGCTGGCCCCTTGGATTCCGTTGCCCTATTCCAAATTTCCCTACTTTCAGCTCACCGTTCTCTCTTGTGCCTAGTTTTGCATTGAAGTCTCCCATTAACACCGTATATTGGGTTTTGAAGGAATGCATGGCTCTAGAGATATCCTCATACATTTACTCCACCACCTCATCGGGGTGTGCCGAGGTTGGTGCGTAACCTGTATGACCTTCAGCGAATACCGTTTGGTGATTCTGAGTACAAGGTACGCAACCCTCGACGACACACTCCCGATCTTTACAACGTTGTTAACGAGAGACTTGTGGACGATAAATCCGACACCTCCTTGGGACAGATGGTCGCCCTCCCGGTGATAGAGCAAGTTGCCGGATTCGAGGATTACCGTGTCCTCCCCCTCTCTTCGGACTTCGGATAATCCTATAATATGCAGGCGTAACTTGTCTATCTCTTCTTCCAGCTCCACGATCTTCTTGTCAGTCCTCAGGTTGCGTGCGTTATACGTTGCCAGGTCGAGTCGTCGTAGGTGGCAACCGAACCTCCACCGGAGATTCTTAGCAACCCCTGCCCCGTCGTTACCATGGTCGCCACCGTAGCCAGGAATAGCGGGGCCGCCGGGGACTGGGGGCCGTCTGTTTGTTGTTTTGATCATTGGGGGGTATTTGCCATAGTTGCCACGCTTGGCGAGCGGGTTGGCAACCGCAGTTTTTTTATTGTAATTTTGGCTATTATCAGGAAGATGCTGCTGCCCATCTTCCGCCTTTTTCCCTTTGTCGCCTTTTACGACACCCACGGGAGTATATGGGGTAGTGGATATTCTTGACCGCCAATACACGACAGCATACCATTGTTGCAGATTTTGAAATACGAGTAAATGTGGCTTCTACTTTTATTTGAAATTATCCCAAAATGAACGTGATTTATGAGCAACGGCGTTTTTGCCTGCCGATCGACCCCTAGGCCCCCCGGAAACTGCCAGGCTGCGGCAGCCAGTCGAACATATGACGGTGTATGGGAGCCCGCGCACCTAAGCAGCCACGACCTCCCGGCTGCGGCAGACATAAAAACGCGCCCGCAGCCAGAGCGAGCAGGGCAAATGTTTGTGGCTGCCGTCAGTCACCGCGCACTTGTCGTAGCAGCCAGGCGTATTTTGTGTTCCGAAGCTACAAAATGACTTTTGATAAGAATAAATTTATTCGCAAAATTGAAAAGTGTAAAGCAATATGGGATGAATTTCTTATATTTTCCAAAAGGTTATCAAATGATTGCACTGACATTCTCGTGTAGTTAAAAAAACGGTATGGGTTTTTACGAACATCTTTAAAATACGTATGAAATAAGCCTTTTGAGTGCCGTTCTAGAAAAAAAAAGATGAAGCGTTTTTTACGACATACGCACAAAATTACAAGTTCTTTCACGTCCATATCCCTCGAAGAAAGGGTCACAACTCGCCGTCCATTGGCTGCTTAGAAGTGGCTGCTCAAATATTTCGGCCGCTACAGCCTGGCTGCGCATCCAGGCTGCCTAGTGCGCGGGGGGTCTTACGGATATGTGCATGCGCAGTAAAATCAGATAAAAAGGACAGAATAATTGAGATTACTTTTTATAATGATTTCTTTTTACCCGCGGCTTCGCTCGCGTGGGCTTCAATTTAGAAACATCATGCAAAATTGTATCACTTGTAGAGTCACTTGTTTATTTTGGACATAACGATTGAAATATGGCAATATAATATGCTACACAAACATATGAGTGAGTTTATCAGAATTGCATTAATATCTTTCCTCTATGTCTTCCCTAATTCCTTTCTATAGGCTTCCCGAGAAATTGTGCAATTAGATCACCAGTTTCCTTGCTGATCGGAGCATTAAGGTTGTAGTAGACGGTGCATGGTCTCATGGGTGTCATAAGGGGCGACAGGGGGAAACTGAAATGGGAGATGGGCAGCATCTGCCTGATAACCGCGCAAAGTAATAAAACCTGCGGTTGCAAACTCCTACAAATATCCGGCCTATTTGACAAACAATAGGGGAAGCCTATGATTAGCAGTGGACTGCAGTATTAAAAGTAAAAAATAGCAGCCTACATACATCCCACCACTGGGCACATGCTGCAGCGGGTCTTAGGACAAAAGAGAGTTGATTGAGTTCAGACTTCACATATAACTAAAAATAATTTCCGAAATATTTTATTAACTTCTCAGACATGCAAGTTTCATCGCGATGTTATTTTCACCACCGAGAACGTGGTATAAATCGACACGTCAAATTGCAATTAAAATATGAGTGGCGTCGGTGCGGATCGAATTTAGGTTTCTTACGTACTAAGAAGTTTACGTTTGGAACGGTTTGATTACCGGCTTTGATAGATGACTTTCAAGATTCTATCAGTGCTGTTCCATTGAAAGCTAAAATAAAAATAAATCTGAATATTAAATTAGCTGTCTTTGATATATTCGCAAGAGCCTACTCATTTATTCACGTGAGTTATGAAACCGGGACTGTCACAAGAATCCTAATATGTCTGAAAATATGCAAGCTTTATTAATACGACAAACTGTTTTCTCATCTTTATATATAAAAATTACGTGTCACGTTGTTTGTCCGCGATGAACTCCTAAATTACTGAACTTATTTCAATGAAATTTTGCACTGTGTGCAGTTAGGTTCAACTTTAGAGATAGGATAGTTTTATCCCGATAAGTGACCATCAGTATTTTTATTGCGAATTTAAGGATTTTTATAGTACAAAGGTTCGCCGCTAAGGGCAGAACAACGTCTACCTGGCTAGCTAGTTTAAAGTAAAAAGTAAAGAAGCAACTAACATACGCCTTACGATTGCTGTTATTTATTCTGTGCGACTGTGAACAGGGCTCCTAATTACCCATAGTGTGAAATAGCGGTTTTCACATGTCTAAAACCGAGTCTTAAGTTAAAAACTACTCAGACATGAAGGTTTCCCCGCGGAGTTATTCTTCTACATTTCACTGCGAATGTGTAAAATGGGCAAATAAAATTTGCTTACCAGTTTCATCGGTCCTTGCAGGTAATTACTCATTCAACGATATCACGAATTTGATACAAAAAGAAGTTGGTGAAATATTGCAATGCCGAAAGGCCAACATATTCAACAAAAGGCTTTCTCTCTTAGTCACAGTTTTGTGTACACAGTTTTGTTAGTAATTTTTCTAAAAGTGACAATTACGATAAATCACTGTGACAGCGGCCACAGGTTTGGATATTTTAATTCTGACAATTTTTGCAGCTGCAAGAAAAAATTCAATGGGATTTTTTTTAATATCATCAGTTAGTCAGTTACTTATTATTAGTTTATTTAGCAGTAATTAGATGGCGCTATTATTCGATTACAATCATAAACTTAGAATATACTTTAAAACTATGAAAACCAAAACTGTTCCCTCTAGCACAGAATAAATAATAGTACTACGTACCTCTAGTACTTAGCGACAAAAAGTTAAGGTGCGACTGAGGTGGCCCAATTCTACAACAAAGTCGCTAACATTTATATAATTAGGCATAAAGTGATGTAGATTCAATTAAAACTCTGCTTCTGTTGAAAAATACGTTATTAGCGCTGCTAGCGGTGTATAATAAAATATTATACGATATAGCAATATCAAGAAATAGGAACGTTGTTGTTTAATTGTTAATATCACCAAACGATCTCTATTAATTGATTTGGTCAATCTATATCCTAATAATAGTTAACAGTTTAAATTTTTACTACTTAATGATATTATTAATTCTAAGATCTGGTCAATACATGTATAAAATATCTTTATTTAAACTATAAGGATACTGAGAGTTTTGCAACAATTTTAGTTTTCCTCAGTTTATTTATAGATAAAAACTAATACGTAATTAAACTTTGTATGGAAATTAAATTTAGATAAATCTCAGATTTTATGATTTTCGATAGATGTTACTATTATATATTTAAGTAGTTATTAGTTACGTACTATGTACAATTTATATATTATGCCTACTAAAATGAAATAAAAGAATTGCAAAATGAACATAATTTTTTTTAAATCAATTATGAATTTAATTATTTAATTACACAAATGTGCGTCATTTATATTATTACATTTATTAGTAACTAGAGGTAAAATGTTACTATTTTTGTATTTTATGTTATATGGCACTGTTATGAAAATATGAAACATAGATTGTTGGCGTTTTCCATATTGTTACGCAACGATTAAAACAAATTTAAGGGTTTATTTATAAATATATATTAAAAAAACACATCAACCATATGAAATAAAAATTAACATCTTGAAGAAAGAAAATACTTAACCCTCCTTTTTTGAAGTTTCGTAATTGTATTATATGTGTATATATAATATATATATATATATATATATATATATACGTATATAAAACGGAAAGTAATTAATTGTTGTTTATATCTAAATAACGTTGTCGCACCAATATTTTAAACAAACGCTTATTTATAGCTTCCTTGACATCAGCAGGTAACGCGTTCCAGATGAGAATAGCCTGAACTGTGAAGGAAGCATTTAAAAAAAATTATGTTCTGGAATACTAACTTTAAGTGCGTTAGAAGAACATGGTTCACGGCCGTAAATAGAGTAGAGAAAGTTGAAATTTTCTTTATGATATTGCGGATAATTAGCATCATTTAAGAAGGAAAAAAGTGTTAATAAAATTCTGGAACAACGCAATTGACGTATAGTGAGACATCTTTAAACGATAGGCAGAGATAGGGTCGTAGTTAGGTAAATCAAAATCTAATCTTATACAACTATTGAGAAGGCGCTCCAACTTGTTGAGAAGATTTTGCGATAGGTCCGAATAGCACACATCAGCATAATCAATAATGGAGAGGAGGGAATTAACCAATATAAGCTTAGTTTCGAAGGTCAAAATTTTTTTCAGAAGATACAAGGAACGCAGGCAAGCCAGCAAACTGAAAAACACAAATTTACGGCTTATTTCAGAAATTTCCAATACTCAGTTCGTTAATGTTCACGTTAGATCTATTTATGCAAGCCGAGATTCACTATCGATTCATTGAAATGGATCGATATCCAATTGTAAGCCACACATGTTCAAGGTTTCTATAGTTAATCTCAACTAGCATCCTTGAACTACCTACTATCATCGCTATGCATTTCTAAGAATTTATCCAGATGCCATGCCTGTACGAGCAAACTCGGATAGCATCAAGATTATCTCATCATTATTAATGACATCTCATAAAATATTGTACGTATAGTTGAAGATAATGTGTATACAGATCGTGCGAACACTTGATAACAGAAGATATGGAATTAATAATGACTTACATACTTTTTTTATAGAATAAGGTGACAAACGAGCACACAGTCCACCTGATGGTAAGTGGTTACTGTGACTCATAGACAATTACATTTATCTTCAATAAAAAATCAAAATGCAGAAGCGTCGTCACCCGTGAGGGCTAAGATGGAATGCCTCTTCCAGTAAAATGTGTCTTCGGTTCTCTACACATACTATATGAAATACTGCAGTGTCAAGCTGCCATTTTACGCTGGTATTCCGTGAGAGCATGGTCCTTCCCCGGTCAAGCCGACCCATTCGTGTTACAACTATACTACTAATATAGCTGCAGCATGGCTCTATCACGTAAAAAATACTGCGCTATGGATGGGGCAGAAAGGTTCTCTAGTAATAAACTCGTACTGGTAAGCACAATGACTGGGTTACTTTCCACTAAACGAGGTGATAAAATTATGAAAAATGCTGGTAGTCGATGGATACATTTGATTAAGAGTCGTGCTTTGTGGCGTTCTTTAGATGAGATCTATGTTCAGCAGTGACGATGAACGATTGACTTTAGTTAAAGTTTATACTTACATTAACCCAAAATATAAAATAAATTGAATGCATTTACAACACAACTGCAATAATTTCGAACACTAATACTAGCAAAGCTAAATACTGCCGATAATTTCACGGTAATAATTATTCAATGGAAATATGATTGCTTACTGTACCGTTAATTACACGATAAACAATACAGTTCAGTTGGAATATGTTGTTGCTAGTGTATTGATAAGCAACTGTGCGTAACAGATCTATTTCAAATATTATTATCCAAATCAGTTTGCAATATATAACATGTAACAAAAACCTTGTGGTTCCCGTTAAGTGCGTTTTCATAATCAGCATTCATATATATATATATATATATATATATATATATGTTTATATATATATATATATGTTTACATCAGAAAAATCGAACAAAAAAAATATTTAAATTAATTTTTATTATTGCAAATTGTTTATGGAGTATGGGTAAAGCACGGTCCTCTTACTCCCCGGTAAATACATAGGTTATAAAACCACATACATTTTGAAAATAAAAATTTATATGAAGTCATTTCTACGTGTTTGATTCTGATAACGCACTTAACGGGAACCACATGGGACCACTTATACGTGGTAGAGCCATGCTGCAGCTATGTTAGGAGTATAGTTGTAGCACGAATGGGTCGACTTGATCGGGGAAGGACCACGCTCTTACAGAATACCGGCATAAAATAGCAGCTTAACACAGCTGTGTTTCGTAGGATGAGTGTAGAGAACCGGAGACATTTTTAATGGAAAAGAGGCTTTCCATCTTAGTCCTCACGGGTGACAACGCATCTGTATTTTGTTTCGCAAGCGAGGATAGATGTAGATGTCTATGGGCCACAGCAACCACTTACCATCAGGTGGACTGTGTGCTCGTTTGTCACCCTATCCTATAAATAAAAGATGGTTTTTGTTACATATTGCATATACGGTGTAGGGGCAGTGTAAGAATATGTACCAACCCATATCGTCTCGTGCTAGTCGTAAGAGGAGTAAGAGGGACACAAACCAGGAGATAGGTATCGCGTGCTTCTAATAACAAGTATAAAATAAAAATAAAACTGTGGTTACCAACACGCCTGCTCAACAAGGCAACTGTAACAAATATCCCTCTTGTGAGGCAATCTATGAAGAAGCTTATATTCAGCACTGGACTTTTGATAGGCTATAACTGTAACGACATCGTTATCGTTATGTATATCTGTATGTCTTATAATGATGTCCTCCAGACAGAGATACAGTCACGGTCACGGTCACGGTCTCAACGAAGACTAGCCATCTGCACAGGACAGGATTATATTGTTCGATGTATCACAAGTACACTCTATATTTCCTCACTCTCATAGTCCAATGGGATGGTAATCAGGCACGACCAGAGAGAGATCAGGTGCAGAAACGACAGCTTTACTTTCTTTCAGGGCACGGTGGTGAAATACTACCAGCTACCTGTCTCCGGGCTGCTACTGAGAATTTTTTGACATAAAAACCCAGTATTTGATTTTGATCCGACCCAGAATTCCAACCCAGGACCTCATGGTCAGCAACCACTTTTAACGCCTCTAGACCAACAAGGCAATATGTAATGTTTGTTTTGCTAATATCGGTTATTTACTCAGTTAACAAAGGAGTAAAATGTCGTTTGACATTCTAATTGCTTTGTCAGAGAGGTGGAACAAATTCAAAAAAAAATTGAAGTTGATGTACCTAAAAACTTCTTTCTAGCACTAGATGCCCTAGCATTGAAAGCCTACCTATCTATCGACTATGGTTGTTTGTCATTTTCTAAGTCTCCATCTTCAAGGCCGAACACTATATGTATAATTTGCTAGGTTGATCAAAACGATTTCGGAATAGGGGACTTGTTGAGTTATATAAATGTATCTTACTTTTCCGAATCTTAAATTCGTTAATAGCAAAGGATAGAAATAACTAACAGTGGTAGAGCCACGCGGCAGCTTTCGCTGTCGCACGGATGAGCTGGCTCGAACCGGGGTGGTACCACGACCTCACAGAATACCAGCGTGAAATAGAGGTTTACCTCTACCTTTCGCTTGGTGAGTGCATGTGGCCGGTGGCCCTTTTTACTGGAAATGAGGCATTCAATCTTAGTCCTCACGGATGACAACGCATCTGCATTTTGATTCGCAAACGAGGATAGATGTAGATGTCTATGGGCCGCAGCAACCACTTACCATCAGGTGGACTGTGTGCTCGTTTGTTACCCTTATCCTATAAAATAAAAACTAAGTTAAAACCTATGCACATTTTTTTTTTCAAAATTCAGATTTCGCAGGAATTTAATTCGTATGGAAAATGGAGAAACTCGAACTAGTGCGCCGAATTTAAACTTGGCAAAGCCGCCTGCAACGACGACAATTGCTCCGGGCGGCCAACAATGGCAGCTACACAAGGAAACGTTAAAAAAAATCGAAGAAATTGTTAAGGTAGATCAAAGTGACTATCCTTTATTTAGATGAGATTTTAAAGCTTTTTTTCGAAAAAATTTAATAAGTATATTTTAACTCTTACCTTAAAAATAAAAAGGTAGCGGTGCGCTGTGTTCGTAGTAGAACATACCTCAGCGCTTTGCGCTTAAGGCATGCAACATAAATAATAAAATGTAAATCTGACGAAATAAAGAAATCCTATCAAAGAAGAAAAGTATCAATTCAATTGATCTACTGCAAATATTTATACTATGGCTTGTATTTACCACACTTAGACTGCATAGAATACCTATAGCTCGCGTCGCATCGTGAATAAATACGTTGTGCGTCGCGCTAAATGGCATGAGCTGGAAAAGCGTTATACTTGCCTAGAGGTTCGGGATAACCTCCTCTTATAAAGATCCAATAATCTTACGCTGAACAGATTTAGATAATTGGTAATAAGTTTAACTTATTTGTTACACAGATGGTCACACATTATCATTACCATTGAAAAGTTGAGATTTGTTTGTATGTTTTGGGGTTCCTAGCGTATCTAAGTCTAAGTAAGGCATTCCATCTTAGTCCTCAAGGGTTACAACGCATCTGCATTTTGATTCGCAAGCGAGGATAGATGTAGCTGTCTATGGGCCACAGCAACCACTTACCATCAGGTGGACTGTGTGCTCGTTTGTCACCCTGTCCTATAAAAAAAATATCTAAACACAAAACAATGCCTTAGTGCTCCTGCAATTTTCCTACAGAGGAATATCCGTTGTTTGATTTATCAACAACAACAACAAAGAAATCTTAATTTTACACTTTTCTGACAAATTAACTTCTCCCGCTATGAAATCTGTCATATATTACACCTCATTCCTAAATCGCGACGCCCTGATGGCAGAAATCGTTGATTGCAACTGATTTCCTCATTGCCACATTTATCCAGCAGATAGTCGCTGTCTTCTGTCGTCAGTCTTGGCATGCATTTTAAGTGAATGTATGGCATATCTCGGAAGATGTAAGATCTTTCTGACATTTTCCGTAGTTGCCACTTGTGACACTGACATCTTTTCTGCTTAGCGGTCCATTTGGGTAGGTACCGCGCAAAAATAGCATTGCTTGCAAACACAGTAGTGTTGCGATCTGAAAGTTATAGAGAGCCATTAGAATTACAGGCTGTGACGCAATCCATCTTAGTCCGCAAAGGCGATAGCGCATCTGTAGCCTTCTTTGTTTGAAGATAGTCACAGATGTCCGTAGACTGCACTAGCCACTTACTATCAGGTGGTCGGTAAATTGTTTTGTCATTTCATTATTATAAAAAAATGACAACCTCGAGATGAAATAGATTCCCTAACGCCACCAAAACACGATAAAATATAAATATAATAAACTTCACAAATATCACTAATACGAGTATCATCATCATCATCATCATCATTACAGCCCTTCACAAGTCCACTGCTGAACATAGGCCTCCCCCAAGGAATGCCACAAAGCAAGGTCCCGAGCCACCTGCATCCATCGACTTCCTGCATGTATTACCAGGTCGTTAGTCCATCTTGTGGGGGGACGCCCTACACTTCGCCTACCGGTACGAGGCTGCCACTCGAGAACCTTTCTTCCCCATCGGTTGTCGGTTCTTCGAGCTATATGGCCGGCCCACTGCCACTTCAGCTTACTAATCCGTTGGGCTATGTCGGTTACTCTGGTTCTACTGCGGATATCCTCATTCCTAAGTTTATCACGCAGAGAAACTCCGAGCATAGCCCTCTCCATAGCTCGCTGAGCGACCTTGAGCTTCCTCATACGGCCAGCAGTCAAGGACCACGTCTCAGTTCCGTAAGTCATCACTGGCAACACGCACTGGTTGTACAATTTTGTTTTAAGGTTTTGAGGTATTTCTGACGAGAAGATGTGTCGTAGCTTCCCGAACGCTGCCCAGCCGAGTTGAATCCGTCGATTGACCTCTCGGTCGAAGTTGGACTTACCTAGTCGGACTATTTGTCCCAGGTAAACATACAAATGCCGTGTAGTGGCGGTCAAGAATATCCACTACCCCATATCCTCCCGTGGGTGTCGTAAAAGGCGACAAAGGGAAACAGGCGGGAGATGGGCAGCAGCATCTTCCCGATAATAGCCAAAATTACAATAAAAAGACTGCGGTTGCCAACCCGCTCGCCTAGCGTGGCAACTATGGCAAATACCCCCCAATGACGAGAATACGAGTATAAATAACTATAATATAATAATAATGTCAATTTTTTTCTTACTTAAGTAACGCCTGCACTTAACATTCCTCTCATGATAAGCTTTATGTCGTTAGTTTTTTTTTATGATGGGGTGACAAAAGAGCACACAGTCCACCTGATGGTAAGTGCTTGCTGTGGCCCATAGACATCTACATTTATCCTCGTTTGCGAATCAAAATGCAGATGCGTTGTCACTCGTGAGGACTAAGATAGAATGCCTCTTTTCCAGTAAAAAGGGTCTCCGGTTTTCTACTCTCACCATACGAAACACAACAGTGTAAAGCTGCTATTTGACGCTGGTATTCTGTAAAAGCGTGGTCCTTCCCCGGTCAAGCCGACCCGTTCGTGCTACAACAACACTATTAATATAGCTGCAGCATGGCTCTACCACGTAGATAGTTTTATAAAAAAAGATCCTCCTTAGTTTTTCTTTAGCGCGGGAAGTATCGACGAACAAAAAGAACGTTTTAAAACTTCACACTGCAAACGAGATTCAGAATTTAGACTCTTTGTAATGAATAAAAATTGACTAGACAAAAAATCGTAGATAAAAAATTTAAAGACTAAATAACAATAATATATGTATATATGTGGCATTACTTAGGGGAGGCCTTTGTTCAGCAGTGGACTCATGAAAGGCTGTAATGATGATGATGTATGTATCTATGAGATTTCAGGTGTACTTATGTGTTACATTAATTATATTATGATTATATATAGATTAATAGATTGTTCTTTATAGCACATCAAAACTTAAACACGAAATAAGATAATAATAATAATATTAGGCATGTTGTAATGTACGGTCGGTTTTTCTTATATTATAAGCGTTTGTGCTTGCGTCGAGTGCTTGACTACAATTCTATTTTCTTTTATGGAAGAGGAGGCAAGCGAGCATACAGCCCACCTGATGATAAGTACTCAATGTCGCCTATGAACATTCGAAACACCACGGGAATAGCAGGTGCGTTGTCGGCCTTTCAGAAAGGGATATGCTCTTTTCTTAAAGGTCCTTATGTTGTATCAGTCCGGAAAAAACCGCTGGCAACATTACATTCCACAATTTGGTTATGTGAGACAGAAAATTCCGCGTAAATCGCGCAGTAGTGGATCGTCAGCCATCGAGACAATGAGGATGGAATTTCGAGTCCTGTCGCAGTGTACGATGGTGGAACACATAGTGATAAGCGGTGATGGAGTTTTAGATGGTAAAATATCATCACATGACCAAATTATTCATTATTTACAATAAAAATCATAAATAAAACATACAAGTCATTGATGCCCTTAATTAAGATATATTCTGGGTGGCGATTAGGTTATCATATTAAATAACACAGCGGTAATACAAGGTCATATATGTCGATTAAAATAATAAAATAATCAATTCTACCAAAAATAAAAAATGCATCTTTCAAACAAAATAAATAGCGTAAAAATTGACACGAAATAAATCACCTTCATAATATTAGTTTACTGACGAGAAGTGACATGTAAAAGCGGCAACGGTGCGGCAGGTTCGCAGTGCTCACGCGGCATTGATATAGGTAATTATTTACTTACACTTTCCGATTCATAAGTAACTTGGCAAAAAACGAAAAAAAGGGCTACCGCGAACAGAATTTTGATTGTTATATATTTTTTTAGTTGTGTATTTTCAAATAACCTTATAAAGGATAAGTCTTTTCATTTAATGTGATAACTGAATCGCCACCCCGTATACTATAATTTATGATTAAAAAGATCTTGTTAAAATTAATTAATCAGATTATTTTTGTTATTACTAAGTTTGGTCTGAAGATAGCGGATAATTGCTTTTATTATCCTTATCTAAAGTTGATCCCACAGGTTTCTAAACTCAATTAGGCTTTCACTATAATACCATTTTAATTAAAGGTTATCAGGTTAATATCTCAGCCATTTAATTTGCCAGTAGACGGGGTTAGTGTTATATAACTTGATTTAAATTTGTATTTGTAATATTAGAAAACTGGTTTATTACTGGAAATGTTCTAATTATGGCATAAATAAATATTATCTTTGTTTATTATATTCAAAGTATGTTTTGTACGTGTTAGAGCCATTCTGAAGCTATATTAGTAGTAATAGTTGTAGCACGAATGGGTCGGCTCGACCGGGGAAGGACCACGCTCTCACAGAATACCAGCGTAAAATGGCAGCTTGACACTGCTGTGTTTCGTATGGTGAGTGTAGGGAACCGGAAACCCATTTTACTGGAAAAGAGGCATTCCATTTTAGTTCTCACGGGTAACGACGCATCTGCATTTTGAGGTTTGAGATATCTTTATTTCTCATAAGAATTTACAACAACTCACATGAGAAAGTTTTAATTCTTGCAAACATATAATAATCTTATCTTAGGCGTACACTAATATATCGATTTTGATTCTTTATTGTGAATAAATGTAGATGTCTATGGGTCTCAGCAACCACTTATTATCAGGTGGACTGTGTGCTCGTTTAAACAATAAAGAATGTCCTCCAGACCGAATTTGGGTCACAGCGGCCAGTCTCAATGGAGACTATGCATCCGCGCAGGGCACGATTATGGTTTCCGAGTGTATGTGTAAGCACAGGTGCACTCTGATAGGCCAATGCAACGGTAATCCGACACGAGCGGAGAGAGATAGGCGCAGAACCGACGTATTTACGTACTCTCCGAGGTACGGGGGGGAAACACCGCCAACTTCCTGACTCCGGGCTGCTACTGAGAATTTTTTACTTGAACTTATGCTACAGAAAAACCCAGTAATTGATTTTGTACCGATCCGGAATTCGAACCCAGGAAGGACCTCATGATCAGCAATCGCGTTTACGATCAATACACCAACGAGGATGTTAACGGTTAAAATAATAGTAACAACCTATATTATACGCATACGTCACTAAGCACAGATGTCATATGATTTCTAAGAGTGGTACGGAGAAGAGAGGGTTCACCACACTGTTGCAGAACTCAGGTAACTTAACGTGTTATACCTGCACATTACTCAACGTATCATGTATCCAAGTCTGACAAATTTAACTAAGACAAGTCTAATTTTCAATTTAAAATCTATCGTTTTCTTTCTCTCTCTCGCCCTCTCCTTCCTACATTCCGTCACTCGCGCTCTCAACCCTGAATCATCCTTTCTTGTTATTGCTTCACGGTGTTTAAATTCTTTTTCGCGTCAACTTCTTTAACGTTCCTTTGTTTTTTTTTAAATAATAATATAAATCCTGATAGCAAATGGCTCCTGCAGCCTTACAGCCTGTAAGTATACTAGCTCTCTATACTCTTCAAACCTTAACACAGGAATGCAAACACTGCTACTTGGCGGCATAAATTTTTAAGAGACTGATTACCTACCCAGAGAGAGTTCTACGTAGTTTTTTAATAGAATAAGGATGACAAACGAGCACACAGTCCATCTGATGGTAAGTGGATGTTGTGGCCCATAGACATCTACGAGTACATTTACCTACGATTGAGAATCAAAATGCAGATGCATTGTTACCCATGAGTACTAAGATGGAATGCCTCATTTCCAGTAAAATAGGGTCACCGTTTCTGTTTGTTCACTATACAAAACACATCCGCATTGAGCTGCCATTTTACGCTGATATTCTGTAAGAGCGTGGTTCTAACCCTGTCAAGCCCCAAACGCCGTCCCGTACGCAGCATTTTTATACCGCTCCGCGCTCTAAAAATCAAAGTGTCGGGTCAAAGTGCTCCAAATTAAAAGATTTATATATCTTAAGACGCGTCTCGTTGAGACAAAGTGTAATAAAAAAGTGACAAAAGTGCTCTGTGTAAAAAGTTATCACCGAAAAACTGGTTTTTATAACCTTCAATACTTTTACAGTGAAACGCACCTCGATTTAGATCGAGAAAATACAGTTTTTCTAGTGTCAAAAGAAGCACCTTGACAAGCCTAAAAGACTAGGCTAATCAGAAAAATTTTCCGACACCAGCGCACCGAAATATTGGGGAAAAACAAAAACCACGTGGCCACGTGTTTTTTGACTGGAGGCCGTGCGGCTGATTTTGACGACGGAATATCGAAGAGGACTTCGAGACGAAGCGTCTGACACCTCGATCGTCAAAATCTAACGAGAAACAAAGAAGATACAGCACAGTGAAGAAACAATTTTTCAGTAGAAAACTTCACAAGTGAATTTCTCTGAAATTTCAGTGACGACCTATGTGTTTTTTGTGCTTATCCAAGAAGGAATCCAGGACCTAACAAAGGACACCAAAAACTAAATTTTAGGAGTGTAATTAGACAAGTAAGGAATTTTATTATTATTAAGTGTTAACACATGTTGTCCTGAAAGTGCTGCTGAAAATTCTGAAAAAAATTCATAAATTAGCTTAGACTTAGTTATATTATCCTAAATTTTTTCAAAATTTTTATATTAATATTTTTCGAATTAGAGGCTTTTTGCGGTTGTTGGTTTTTATAACTTGATTTTCAAAATTAAAATAGTCAAAAAATTTTCAGGACAAAAATTTTCTAAATTAAGTGTATAATAGGCAATTTATCTGTCTATATTTAGTATTTCTTTCGGAATTTTTGAGGCAGCGCTTTCGGAGATAAGAGTTTATTTGTAAGAGCTAGGAGGTTCTGAAAACTGCACGATAACTGTGTTTTCAGTTTACAGGAAAACGGAGCCTCCTAGCTCAATTCTGACAAAATTTTCCTTCGCCCCCCCCATTTTCCCCACACTATACAGCAGCCGGATAGTCTTCGACCCCCACCGGATCATTTCGACATAGTTTCAACCCCCTACCCCTAAGTTGACTTTTCGACTTGGTCTCTGGGGATGAAAAACTTAAAACAGCTATAGTGCAATAACTACTACACCGATCCGGACGGGGTTTTTTTGCAAAATTATCTTAAGTTGCCAAATATTTAGACTACTTATAGACCGACTCTACATAGAGTCTATATTTTTATGCAATTTTTTATTTTTATAAATTAGACTAAGACTTTCTATATAACAAAATTTTTAGAATAAGACTAATAAGTTAGTGTTCTAGACTAGCTTTAACAAAAGAGACTCTTGGTAGAGCCAAGAAAATTTTGAAGTAAAAATTTTTTATTTTTAATTTTATTTTTATTTTTAGTGTATTCTTATAATTTTATATTTACTTCTATTGACAGCAGTTCGTATAAATAGACGCTACATAGAGTTTATGTATGTTAATACTTAATTAATAAGTTAGACCTAGGGACCTTTTCTTCAATTTAATAATACTAGAATAAGATTAATTAGTGTTTAAGAGTGACTCAGAGAAAATAGACTCTTGGTAGAGCCAAGTTGTTTTCAAGTAAAAATAAAATTTTTGTTTATTTTATTTTATTGTATAATATTCCTATTTTTTTTTCTTATTTTTTTTTCTTTTTCTTTAATTGTAGAACTCATAAACAGACTCTACATAGAGTCAGACGGATTTGTATTAAATTGTACAAAAAAAAATTCTGAAATATAGACGTCTAGCCACGCTGTATAGTGGCGTATAAAACGAGGTAGAGTCGAGACTCTACATAAAAATTTTTTTTTGTTACATTATTTTATTTTTGATTTATTTGTTGCTTACTATATGGTTGGAGATTGGACTCAGGCCTAACTTGAACTCGTGACACCCGTGTCGAACTGCAAAAACATACAGTTTGATTTTATTTTTATTTTATTTTTATTTCACATATATTTTTACAACTTTTACAAATTTACATTTTAAAATATTTTTATACAACTTTTACAATTTTAATTTTATTATTTCGATTGAGACGCGTTCCCCCTAAACATGTTCGGCATCCGTACCCCCGTCAAAAAGGCAGAAACCAGTGCTAGAGACATGAGTCCTCAAGACTCGCCAGCTAGGACAGAGAAGGCAGGACCTTCTCCAAAAAGTAACCAGAGCACGCTGGCTACCAGCGTAAGGAGAAGCGTAGGAGAATGGGAGACGGGGGGAAAAACAGACACAACAACCACAACACACAACTCCCCTAAAAAGGTAGCACCAGCCGCGCGTCCTAAATTAAAAATTGCAACGTCACAGGAAAATAAGGGAGCAACCCGCAAAGTATCAGAGCAGGCAACAGAAGGCTCACCAAAGACAGAGACTGCTAAATACGCAGATCGTCTGACGGAGGCCCGTGCCTGTCTTACTAAAGCTAAGCTGCACCTTAGTAATTCCCGAAACCTGCGAGCAGATATAAAGAATGAAGTGACGCAGGCCATTGAAAGGCTCTATCAGTTAGTTAAAGAAGCAGAGACAGGAAAGAGTATAGGAATTGAGAGTAAGTCAAAAGAGAAGGAGAAAAAGGAAAGAAAGACAAGAAGATGAATATAAAATAAGACAAATAGAAGAACAGAGTAAACTGATAAAGAAGTTAGAGGAACACGGGAAATTACTGGAAGAAAACAAAAAAGAGATCGAAAAGTTGAGGGATGAAATGAAAAAACAGGAAAATAAGACAGAGAGAGAGACGTACGCGAGTGTACTAGCGGGGAAGCCGAGCAGATTACCCACGGAAAGTATGGCTATGCACTCGGTGGCCATCACATCGACCAATGAAATGGAAACAGGGGATCAGGTGATGGAAAAGATTAGGAATGTGATAAATGCGAAAGAAGAGGGCCTTAAGATAGATAAAATAAGGAAAGCGAGAGATAGAAAGGTGATAGTGGGATGTTGCTCCCAGGAAGAAATAAATAGAGTAAAAAAAAAATTAAGGGATGCAAATAAACACCTTAATGTAGAGGAAATTAAAAATAAAGATCCACTAATAATACTGAGAGACGTGTTGCACTACAATAAAGATGATGAAATTGTCAAAGCAATAAGAGCCCAAAATAAACAACTCTTCAGGGACATAAAATATAACGAAGATAGGATGGAAATAAAATATAAGAAGAGAACCAGAAACCCACACACGTCCCACATTGTAATGAGGGTCTCGCCGCTGCTGTGGAACCGCCTCACAGAGACTGGAGCGATCCACATAGATCTCCAACGAGTGAGGGTAGAAGACCAATCCCCACTCGTCCAGTGCTCAAAGTGCTTGGGATACGGACACACCAAGCGAGTATGCAACGAGACGCAAGAGGTCTGTAGCCACTGCGGGGGCCCGCACCTCAGAACTGAACTGTGCCGACTGGCTATCGGGAGAAGCACCATCATGCAAAAATTGCATAAAGGCAAAGATGGACAGGAACGACCACAATGCGTTCAGCTCAGACTGCCCGGTGAGAAGGAGATGGGAGACCTTGGTAAGATCTACCGTAGCCTATTGCTAAGGTGGTCTCGAGGTCTGCCGGAGACTTCGATTCGGGCAGCCACCGGTATCACGCTATCCAGGCCAACTTGCAAAGGTGTGAGTTAGCCACTGCCGAATTGATCACCGAGGCGACCTGGAGAAAAACATCTTTCGCGTTGGTCCAGGAACCTTACATCGGTCGCATTGGAGAAATGAAACACTACCCAGGGACACGAATAATACAATGTCACAGAGAACCCAACACCGGAAGGGTCATCAAGGCTGCCATTGTATTGTTCGATGACACCATTGACGTAACCCAGTGTCCCGACCTAACAACTGAAAATATAGCAGTCGCAAAGTTGAGGACAGGGACCTGGGAGATGGCAGTGGTGTCTGTCTATCTGGAGGGTGATAAGACAATCGACCCATACCTGGACTTGATCAAAAAGGCAGTGGAAGCCTCAGGGACGGTAAACGTGATACTCGGTGGAGACGTGAACGCATGGAACACCTGGTGGGGTAGCCGGGAGACGAACACAAGAGGAACGGACCTGGCCGCCAGACTCGACGAATTGGAGCTTCATATACTCAATAGAGGAACGGATCCCACTTTTGATACTATCAGAAGTGGGAGAAGATTCTCTAGTTGTGTGGATATCACTACCTGCTCGACGAGCCTATTAGGGAGGGTAGAAAACTGGAGGCTTTCTGAAGAAATAACTGTTTCGGACCACAGAGCAATCCTGTTCGATATAAATCTTGAAAAATCAATTGGAACAGATGTTGAAAGAACGACTAGAATATATAATACAAAAAAGGCAAACTGGAGTGAGTTTCATGAGAAACTCCTCCAGCTTTGGACCAGCAAATCATTAAACAAAATAGAAATAGACAAAATTGGAACAAAAGAACAACTTGAATCAAAAATAGAAAAGATAACAAAAACACTAACAGAAGCATGTGACAAACATATACCAAAGTTGAAAAACAAAAAGCGAGCAGGATTGCCCTGGTGGACCGTCGAATTAACACAGTTCAAGAAAAAAGTCTCCAGGCTAAAACGTCGAATATCATGTGCGGCACCAATTCGTCGGGAATGGGTTGTGGAGCAGTACCTCAACGCAAAAGAGGAGTACAAACAAGAAGTTAAAAAGGCCCAAACTTCTAGTTGGAAGGAGTTCTGCAGCAAACAAGAGCGAGAGTCAATGTGGGACGGGGTTTATAGAGTCATAGGCCGTACAACCAAGAGGCATGAGGACATTCCCTTAATCGTAAATGGCATAAACATGGGGAATCAGGAATCAGCTAAGGTGCTGGCAGATACTTTTTACCCAGAAGATGACACCAGGGGTGACAACATTGGACACAGACAAATGAGAGAAGCGGCGAAAGCTGTAAATGAAGGTTCACATGATGATTCATGTGACCCACCTTTTACGATAGAGGAGTTGATGTGGTCTGTGTCTAGTTTTAACCCCAAAAAGGCACCAGGGAAGGATGGCCTCACGGCCGATATTTGCTTAAGGGCTATTTCTCTGTACCCGGCATTGTTTTTGGCAATAGCCAATAAATGTCTCAATCTGGCACACTTTCCTAAGAGATGGAAAGAGGCGGTCGTAGTGGTACTGCGAAAGCCTGGGAAAGAGAACTACACACATCCCAAATCCTACAGACCTATAGGACTGCTGCCTGTGCTCGGGAAAATCTTCGAAAAAATGCTAGTCCAACGAATAAAATGGCACATAGTACCCACAATTAGCCGGAGACAGTACGGGTTTATGCCACAGCGTAGCACCGAGGACTCCCTCTATGACATGATGCAGTTAGTAAAAACCAAGCTCAAAGATAAAAAACTAGTATTATTAATATCCTTGGACATAGAGGGAGCCTTCGATAACGCATGGTGGCCGGCAATCAGATGCCGATTAGCAGAAACTGGCTGCCCGATCAACCTACGTCGTCTCGTAGACAGCTATTTCGAAGATAGAACCGTCAGCATTAGGTACGCAGGAGCAGAATACATTAAAACCACTGCTAAGGGGTGTGTGCAGGGCTCAATAGGGGGTCCTATATTTTGGAACCTGCTGATCGACCCTCTTTTAAAAGAACTGAGCGAAAAAGGAGAATATTGCCAGGCTTTCGCGGACGATGTGGTCCTGATTTTCTCCGGAGACAGGACATTTGAAGTGCAGGATCGGGCAAACGCAGCCCTCGCGCATGTTCAGAAGTGGGGAGTCAAAAATAAATTCAAATTTGCACCAAATAAGACCAAAGCAATGGTGATAACAAAAAAGATCAAGTATGACTCACCACTTCTGAGAATGGGCGGGGAGAGCATTGCGTTGTCCACAGAAATGAAAATTTTGGGGCTTACTATAGACGCTAAGTTGACCTTCAACACACATGTAAAAAATCTGTGTTGCAAGGTACAACGTCTATACGGTCAGCTAACAAGAGCCGCCAAGATTAGTTGGGGCCTGAACCCGGAGAACATCAGGACCATCTACGTAGCGGTAACGGAGCCGATCATACTATACGCGGCTAGTGTATGGGCATCGGCCACATACAAAAAGAATGTTAAAAAGCAGCTAGACATGGCACAAAGCGGGTTTGTCCAAAAAATCATAAAGTCATACAAAACCGTATCCCTCCACTCGGCCCTACTACTCGCTGGGTTGCTTCCCTTGGACCTCAGGGTTCAGGAAGCAGCCTTACTTTATGAGGTAAAGAAAGGATACTCGCAGCGGATAGTAGGAGATCGAGAAGAAGAGCGAAAAGTGGAATACGCGAAGACACCTCACCCCGCGAAACAGGTTGGGCTGCAGTTCATATGCCTGGAGGATAGTGCACAAGTCGACCAACACAACAACAAAGGTCTTAAAATCTACACAGACGGAAGTAAAATTGAGGGGAAAGTCGGCGCTGCGTTATCCGTTTGGAATGACGCAGCGGAGATAAGTAGCCGAAAATTTAAATTGGAAAACTTTTGCACTGTCTACCAGGCGGAGTTGCTGGCCATATATGAGGCAACAAATTATGCCCTAAAAAGTCTTGCACCGAGCTGCAATATCTACAGCGACTCAAGATCTGCTCTCCAGACATTCGTCCAAAGCGTATCCCTCCATCCCCTAGCGGCAAAAATTAGAAAGAATATTTCGGAAATTAACAAAAAAGGAAAATTGCTAAAATTGTTTTGGATAAAGGCACACGCAGGGCTGGAGGGAAACGAGAGAGCAGATGAGTTAGCTAAGGAAGCCGCTTTAAAACTAAAACGGAAGTCGGACTATGAGAAGTGCTCGATCTCATTCGTCAAGCGAGAAATCCGTCTCAACTCGCTTGACGATTGGAACCGACGCTACGTGGAAGGCGAAACCGCCTCCGTAACGAAAGTGTTCTTCCCAGACGCTCTAAGCGCATATCCTATTATAAGGAAGATAAAAATAGATCCACTCACTGTACAGGTGATGACGGGACATGGCGGGTTCTCAGAATACTTGCACCGATTCAAGTGTAAGGAGAGCCCGGCATGCGCCTGCGATCCCATAAAAGAGGAAAGTGTAATGCATGTGATTACGGAATGTCCAGTATATAGCAAAGATAGGAACGACATAGAGGTCGAATTACAAATAAAAATTTGTAAAGATAACATATGCAACATAATCAGAAATAAATATATAAGAGATAGGTTTTTAAAATATTGTAAGTCTATAGCTAGTAAAGTAGTACATAAGAATAAATGAAAGTATAAAAAAGGGAACTGTAAATTATATATATGCATATAATGTAAACAGTCCCATTATTTTTTGTAAATTAACCCAATAAAGTAGAATAAGATGTAATGATAAGTTAAATGCATTAGAAAAGTAAGACATATGTAAAATAGAAATAAGAATGCTATTGTATGACATTTGTAAAAAAGAAAGTAAAAAGAAAAAAAAGCAAAAAAAAAGATATAAAAAAAAAATTAATAATGAAAAGAAAAAGAAATGAAATAAAAAATATAAAAAGCAGAAAAAAGTCCCTGATCTCCATGTTAGGGGGAACTAGTTTTATAAAAAAAAAAAAAAAAACCCTGTCAAGCCGACCCCTTTGTGCTACAAGCATATACACAGTCAGGTCATAAGTATTGTCACACAGTAAAAACTTTTCTTTTAGGATGCTGGCCACAAAAAAGTTTATTGAATTCGAATTTCGAATTGTTCATGAAAATAAAACTGTATACTTTTTAGAATTTTACTCATTTTTAAATATGGAGTGGACGCTTAAAGAAGACCGTGTTGCAGTTATTGCGTTGCATCGTTGCGGTTACGCGCCAATTCAATTTTTTGACATACTGAAACATTTGAATATAAACCAAAAGATTCGTTTATCGTACCATCAAACGATACAATAAAGACTCTAGTATAGATGACAGGTCAAGAAGTGGTCGCCCTCGGTCTGTTAGGACTCCAGCAGTGATAAAAGCTGTGAAGGCGCGAATTCAAAGAAATCCCAAACGTAAGCAGAAACTGTTGGCCCTTCAGATGGGGTTAAGCAGAACCACGGTGTATTAAATGAAGACTTAGGGCTTCGGGCATATCAAAGAAAAACAGGACATCGTTTGAATGCTCTTCTAATGGATCTGAGACTGAAGAGATGCCGAGCTTTGTTGAAACGGTACGCGGGAAAAAAATATCGGGAAATATCTTCTATCTATATCTTTTTTCGGATGAAAAAATTTTTACCGTAGAAGAGAGCTACAACAAACAAAATGATATGGTGTACGCACACAGTAGTGAAAAGGCGAGCAACCGTATTCCGCGTGTCCAACGAGGTCATTTTCCATCCTCGCTCATGATATGGTTGTGACTTTCTTATTGGGGCTTAACAGAGGTACATTTTTGTGAGAAAGGTGTAAAAACGAATGCAGTTGTGTATCAAAATACAGTCCTGACGAACCCTGTGGAACCTGTTTCTCATACCATGTTCAATAACAGGCACTGGGTATTCCAACAAGATTCGGCGCCAGCTCATAGAGCGAAGAGCACACAAGACTGGCTGGCGGCGCGTGAAATCGACTTCATCCGCCACGAAGACTGGCCCTCTTCCAGTCCAAATTTGAATCCGTTAGATTACAAGATATGGCAACACTTGGAGGAAAAGGCGTGCTCAAAGCCTCATTCCAAATTGGAGTCACTCAAGACATCCTTGATTAAGGCAGCCGCCGTTATTGACATGGACCTCGTTCGTGCTGCGATAGACGACTGGCCGCGCAGATTGAAGGCCTGTTTCAAAATCACGGAGGTAATTTTGAATAAACTTTAGTGTCATAAGAATCTATGTTTTGTTAAGTTTATTTTGGTATATAAATGGTTCCATAATGAATAAATTTGTTCCAATTATTTTATATTAAACATGCGACAGAATTTATGACCTGACTAGGTATATGTAGCTGCAACGTAGCTCAATCACGTAAAGACCAAGTCTTATACTGAAAAGAGTCCTAACACCTAGTAAATTTTGTAAATCTGATACATTGTTTAGATGATATTAATTTTATGCATATATTAGATATATTTATTTTTATTAGTGTAATTAGTGCAGTGGCACTAAGTGCACTAATACAAAGTTCAATACTTCATCAATACTTATTTCATCTAAATGCCCTATAGTATAAAAATATGTCAAGTAAAGCAAACGAAATTATGAAACGACGTCGGAAAACTTCCTTCTTTATAAACTTAGCTAAACATCAAACGATCAAGTCCAAAGAATTTGCATGAATACAACTTTGAAAAGTATTTGAAGCGTAGTTTGACAAACTTTACCAAACTCATTTGGATTAATTATGGATAAAAAATTTAATCTAGTATTAATTTTTTTTTCAATTATTAATTTTTTCTTTAAGATTATTTTAGCTATATCTAGAGTACCAACATAGTCTATCGGATCAGTAAACTGAAGATACAATGCAAAGCAATGAAGAGGAAACTTTATCGAGCGGCAAGGCCCTTCACTAGACAGATTGACGGTCTTGTAAAGATGCAATAAGTCGATAGATGCAGATGGCTCAGAACCGTACTTTGTGGAATTATTTGGCGGATGTCTATGTTTAAAAGTGGTCACGCGATAGGCTGTAGTGAGTATGTTAAAAGTTGATTACGTAAAGTTCTGAATTGATAGTATGTGTTTAGTAGTAATGTAGAATAAATATTATGAAATGATATTCACATGGTGATTAGATTAAAGTTTTTTTCTTCTCTTTATATGGATCACCAACAGACGATACACAATACAAGCAAAAATATAGCTCAACAATGCTTTGTATTCATCTTCTTACAGGTAAGCACAACTTACAAAAACTTTGCGTAAAAGGAACTAAATTGGTACTTTGTGTTGTCTACTGGCCTACTTCTGTCGATTACTTCTTCAGTCTTGAAACGATTCCGGAATCCTTGGTGTCCAAATACCTACATCTCATTATAATGAGCGATTTTAATACCGACCTCCTGACTCCGCACTTAACCCGTTCCTTTAAGCTCCTTCAAATTGCCTACTCAGTTAGCTTCCACATTCTAACTTTACAAGCCACTCACCACAATATTGATGTAGGGGATACCTGGCTTGACTTAATCCTTACCTCTGCTCCTTCTTTTGTCTTCTCCCACGGTCAACACTTTACATCTGCTTTCTCCTACCATGACCTCATTTTCTTTTCTTACCTCCTTAACGTCCAGCTAAAACTCTTCACATGTGCTGTTTTGGTCGCTTAGATATTGAAAAGCTTTGTATCGCTGTGGACGAAAAAGTAGGGGTTTTGAATGAAGCTATCATAAGATTATATGATGTACATGCTCCCATTAAAAAAGCAAAGCTCAAGCGTCCACCTGCGCCATAGATAACGGTTGGGGTTCGGAGATGTAATGATCGGACTTTCGGCAAATTTAGAAAAGATCGATGCCATCAAAACCGGACTCTTTATAAAGTTGCAAGGAATCGGTGCAATCAGATGATGCGTAATGTCAAACGTCGATTTATTCTTAGTTACATCTCATCTTCTTCCCCTGAATCTAAAGAATAATATTTGGAAGTTCTTTGGAACCATATATATCGGTAAACGACACCATTGTGAGTTTCAGAAGATGATTGGTCTGGATGATATTTATAATGGATGAACAGTGGACTGAATATTTATTTCTGACTGATTACTTAACGACTGATCTGAGGTTAGCTATACTAGGGGACTGCTTGAAGAAAAGATGGTACTTTTTAATATACTGTATTAACTATTTACAATGATTCGGCTCTAAGTAACTATATCTAACACTATGTACAGAGGGAGATCTTGAATTGGAGTCTTGAGTCTTCTTCAGGTTTCCTTCTTAAGTGCCGCTCCGAAGTGAAATGAACAGCTCACAGACCGAGACGCCCTTCTTATATCTCGCAAGAAGGTGCCTCAGTCTGTGAGTAGTGCCGTGCGACGACAAATGATGCCACACGCGCGCTGATTGGTCGCCGACATCACTGGATAGGCGCCGGTGTGCGGGGTGCGCGGGGGGTAGCGGGGTATGAAGGGGCGACGGGGCGGCGGGTCTCTAGCTGTCCTCAACATCCTCCCCCCGGCGTAGCTCGCGAGCCTCATCTTCTTTCGGGAGGACGGCGATCTTCCTGACCGGCCGCCGCAGCAATCCGCCCCTGGTCCGCACCTCCACGTTGCGCACCACGCCGTCTGGTCCGGGAAAGGTCCGCGTTATAATTCCACGCGGCCACACGTTCCTTGGCAGGCTACCGTCTGCCACCACGACGAGATCCCCCTCTTGTAGCTGTCGCTGCTGCACATCCCGTGAGTCCCCGCGCACAACCAGCGTCGGCAGGTACTCCTTCATCCAGCGCTTCCAGTACTCGTCGGCAAGTCCTTGCGCCGCTCTCCACGCCCGACGATCACTAGGCGTGCTCGGCGCGGTTACTGGAAGGCTCGATGGTCCCAGCAGCAGGAAGTGGTTGGGTGTCAGCGCCTCTTCCTCGTCGATGTCGACCGGTACGTGTGTCAACGGTCGAGAGTTCACCGTGTTCTCGGCTTCTGTGAGGAGCGTCACCAACGTCTCCTCCCGCGGGCTCTTCTGGTGTAGAGTGGCTTCGAGCGCGGTCTTCACTGAGCGCACGAGACGCTCCCATGCGCCTCCCTGGATCGGCGCGCCCGGCGCGATGAACTTCCAGTCTGTCCGCCGAGTCAACGCGTAGTCCTTCAGCAGGGGTGCCCACTCCTCCATTGCCCGTCGTAGTTCGGTGTCCGCCCCATCGAAATTTGTTCCGTTGTCAGAGTAGATGACCCGTGGCCACCCACGCCTAGCCGCCATGCGCCGCAATGCCGATATCGCCGAGTCCGTCGTTAGGGAATAAACTATCTCTAGATGTACCGCGCGCGTCGTCAAACAAGTGAATAACGCTATCCACCGCTTTTCATGCCTACGTCCTAATGTTACCGTTATAGGCCCGAAATAGTCAATTCCGGTGTAGGTGAATGGTCGCGCAAATGCCCCTAACCGTTCAGGTGGTAGATCTCCAATAACCGCTGGCCGTGGTGTCGCCTTGCGTACCCTGCACCGCAGACATCTCCGCTCCACTTCTCTTACGGTCGGTCGTAGTCGAAGTATGTGATATCTCATGCGTAGGTCGTTCACTACCCGTTCCCTGTTGGCGTGGCTTGCTTCCTTATGCGCCTTCTCCACAAGCAGCTTTACAAATTGGTGGCGTCCGTTCAGTAGAATAGGCCTCTTCATTTGGCTGTCCACATCGGCTGCGTCGATCCGTCCTCTAGCTCGCAGTATGCCATCTTCGAATATGGGGTCGAGCTTCCTTAACGCGCTGCCGGTTGCCAAGTTCTTTCCTCGCTGCAGTCGACTGATGTCTTCAGCGAAGCTCTCTTGTTGACTGCGCTCTATCCACATCCGCTCTGCTCTCTGGATGTGGTCCAATATTAGTCCGTACGCCTTTCCTCTCATGGCATCGACGAACTGTAATATCCGAGCGGTGGCCCTGACCAATCGTCTCGTAAGAAGAGAACCTCTTGATGTCTGGCAGGTGTGGAGCGTCCCTGGTGTCGCTCTGGTGCGCCACGACTTCCTCCAACTCGTCATCTTCATCCCCTGCCTTCTCTTCCCGACGTCGAGGCCATCGATCTTCATCTTCGTACAGGAATGGCGGTCCCGTAAACCATTTGTCGCTCTCTTCCTTGTACGTATAAGTTATGCGCGTTGCCTGATCCGCGATGTTGTCTGCGGTCGGTATCCACCTCCATTGCTCGGGTGACGTCTTCTCCGATATCTCCCCTAATCTATGAGCCACGTAAGGGGTGTAACGCGCCGTATCGTTCTGTATCCAGTGGAGCGCCGTAGTGGAGTCTGTCCAATACACTACCCTATCGGCTACCACTCTGTGCTCGCCTTGCACGAATTCCGCGAGTCGCGCGCCTATCAGATTCGCCTGCAACTCTAACCGCGGTATGCTTTGCGCCTTTATCGGGGCGACTTTCGCCTTGGCCGCCACTAACCGTACCTTAACCGTTCCGTCGCGGTATCGTATTCGCCAATACGCCGCGGATGCGTACGCACGTTCGCTTGCGTCATTAAGTACGTGAAGCTGACGCTCTACCACTCCCCCCGTAGGAGCATAGCACCTAGGCAGCCGCAGTCGTGATACTTCCTCGACGACTCGCAGCCACCTCTGAAATTCCTCATCTGCCTCCTCGGGTAGTTCGTCGTCCCATCCGACCTCTTCATCCACCACAGGTCTTGCAGCAGGATCTTGGCGGTGATGGTGAGGTAGCTCAGCAGTCCCAGCGGGTCGAAGACCGACATGACGCACTTAACGCCTCTCTCTTGGTCGGTGGCCTCTGCAGCGTCTTGACTTCGTTCGGTACCCTGTTCATGGATGTATTGAACGTTAAGGCATCTTCATCGGCCATCCATAATAGCCCTAGGGTTCTGCCTGGGCTGTCTTGTCTCAAGCCTACCTCCTTAGGCTTGCTTGCTAGTAATTCCTCCGGCTTGTCTTCTAATAGGGCTGCGTGGTTCGAATTCCAGCCTGCTAAGGTGAAGCCGGCCTGCTGGTGTACTTCCATAACCTGCCTCGCAGTGTTTACCGCTTCCTCTACCGTAGCATAACTGTCTAGGTAGTCATCCATGTAGTGACTGCGTACGATAGCGTTAAGTGCCAACGGATGTGTCTCTGCGTGTGCGCGCGCGTTATGATCCCTTACACTATGTGCGAGAAACGGCGAGCTTCTGGCACCGAAAATCATTGAAGTCATAACGTATTCCCGCGGTGGGCTGGATCGCTCGTTACCTCGCCACAGAAACAATTGCGCGGGTTGGTCGCGACGGTCTATCTTTACGCGTAAAAACATTTCCCTAATATCCGCGGACACAGCTATTTCGTTCTCCCTAAATCTAAACAGTATGCCCGGTAGGTTCCGTAACAAGTCGGGGCCGTCAAGTAAATAATCGTTCAAACATTTACCGGACGCACGCCGCTGCCGCGTCGAAAACCACTCTTGTCTTCCCAGGCTTGTTCGGATTCCGTACTGCGAAGTAGGGCAGGTACCAGCTCCTGGGGTCCTCTCTTTCTATCCCCTCGGCTTCCCTTGCGTATCCTTTTGCCAGGAGGTTGTCTATTTGTGCTGTATAGGCGTCTCGAAACTCCGGCGATTTGTCCATCTTCTTCTCGATCGTCCGCAGTCTTCGAGCAGCCATCTCGTAGCTGGGAGGCATCCGCACGTCGTCGTCCTTTCATGGCAGTCCCACCTGGTATTGCTCATCGACCTTCTTGACGGTGCGCTGGAATATCTCGACAGCACGCTCCTCTTCCCGTCGCGGCCTACTCTTTAGCGAGATACCGATGGAATCGATCTCGTACTGCCGTTTAAGGAGTTCCGTTAACTCCTCGTCCTGACTGGCGAACGTTCGAATGTCCCTATCTAACCGTCCGCTACTGCTTACGACGTGTAATACGGTTTCATCGTCCTCCCTATACGTGAATCGCGGCACGGTTCCCTGTATCACCCATCCTAATAACGTACGTGCAGCTATAGGCTGCCTTCGACGTCCTATCCTTAAATTGCGGGTGATTATTAAATGCCAGTTGTCGGCGCCTAATAATAATCTCGGTTTGGCGTCCTCGTAGCAAACCGAGCTCGGTAGGTTGCGTAAGTGTTTCAACCGTAAACACTCTTTATTTACCGACTGCAAACCTATCTGTAAATTTGTTACTGTACGCGCATTTATTTTCTACATTTCGCTGCGCGTCTTGCCACGTATGCCTATGTTAACTAACCTGCTATCGGCCTCGCGCTGACTATTGTTTACTCCTCTAATATTCAGCGGCTTTACCGGTCCTTCCGCTCCTAACTCGCGCGCTTAGTCGTCGTCGATCAACGAAATAGTCGAGCCTTCGTCAAGCAACGCATACGTATCTATTTCCCTACCGCGTGGTCCACGTAACGTAATGGCACACACTTTCAATAATACGGACGCATTACTACCAACGTTAGACGCGACGAGCACGGTCTCATCCGGTTTTACCGATTGTCTCAGGTGCGCGGGTCTTGCAGGTGTGAAGGAGGGCATGGTGGGGGGCGTTGCAGCCGTCGACGCCGCATTTCTTCGCTTTACATTTAAACCGTCGGTGTTTACTATTCAAACAGAGAAAACACACCCCCTCTTCCTTTACCCAATTCCACCGGTCGTCCACACCCATTTGCGCTAACTTTCTACACTTAGCGATCACGTGTTCACCCTCGCAACACATACAAGAGGCACTACCGGTGTCCTCCTGGGCGGTGAACGTTTTTACGTCGCGGGCCCTATTCTCTACGCGGCGTGTTAATACAACTCGTTTCGACGGCGGCCCCTCTCGTCCTACGGGCAATTCCTTAGTCGGCGCTACGGACGTATAGGCATGACTCAACGCACGGTCAGCCTCTCTCATCATGAACCTAGACAGTGTAACGATGTCCGGTTCGTCTGCACTTCCGTAGTGCTCCGCATAATCGCACCAACGCGACCGTAAGTGAGGGCTTAGTTTACTAGTTACTTCCCTAGTCAGCATTGGATTTTGTAAATACCCTTTGCCGTCGACGTTCTGTAAAATACATACTATATTTCGTAATTTAATCGCGAACGAATTCAATTCCTGAGCGGTTTGACCCGGGCGCGGAAGGCGTTTCAGTTCTTCTAACGCTCGATCGATAATTACTTCCGGGCGGCCGAAACACTGCTCTAATGTTCGCATAATATCTGCTGGATCCTTCGCGGTAAACAGCAGTGCCGATACTACCTCCCTAGCTTCACCGCGTAGACAGTTTCTTAACCTTGCCATATTTTCCGTATTTGTGAATCCATATAAACGCGTGGATTCCTTCATCGCGGCTTTGAAGGCTAACCATTCCGCGGCCGAACCGTTAAAAATAGGCAAGTCCTGCGTCTGCTTCGCGGCAGCGGGCCTGACTCTCATCATATTCTCTAGAGCTTCCGCTAGTCGCTCTATACCCCTCTCTTTCCCTCGCGGAGTAAGCGACCTATCTCTATCCCTATCTCCCTCTAGCCTACGCTGTGGCGCTGGCGTCCTATATACACCTACATCCCTATGACACGGCGACGATAATCTACGATCCGCGTGGCGATGTGGCGATGGCGATCTATGTACACCTACATCCCTATACGGCGACGGTGATCTACGATCCGCGTGGCGATGTGGCGATCTATGTGTAGGCGATAGAGTGCGGCGTTGGACGCGCGACGGCGACGTAACCCGTACACGACGATCCACCTGGTTCATTTCTACGGCGACTCCACTATCCCTCTGTATCGTTTCTACGCGACGTGGTTGAACCTCATTCGCTACCGTCCTCCCCTGGACATCTTCACTGTGGTCGTAACCGGTTACCCTGTTCGGTAGGGTCTGCTCTAACTCGATGCGGGGCGCGGGCTGAGACGGGCGGCAAGGCGACTCCCCCCGCACAGTCTCTACGTTCTCTAACCACCTATCAACGCGTACCCTATTTTCAACTAACTCGTCTTCGTTAATACTTTCCCTATCTGTTTCTTCTTGCAGTTGCGCGACGTCCCTAGCGTACTTCTTCTTAATAAGATCTTCTTCCAGTTGCAATTGCTTCCTCCTAATTGCAGCTAGTTCCTCCGCGGCGTTATATTCAATTTGCTTTAACCTAGCTATCGCGCTAGTTGTCGACCGGGCTGAACGAACGGAGCGGACCGACGGAGCTCGAGGTGCGGGCCTATGTACGACGTCTGTTACAGGCGCGACGGTACGTACTATCGAACTAGTTTCTGTAGACGGAAGATCTTCAATAATCGCGGCGAGTGTCTCTGTGCGCGGCGCGGATGTGCTAACCTCTCCCAAGCGATCGGTCGTAGACACGGACATAGCGGGGCGCGGCGGCGGGGGCGTGGGCGCGGGCGTAGATGCGGGCGCGAGCGGGGCCTGGAGCGCGGGCGCGGCGGAGGGCGCTTGTGCCATCGCGAGATAATCGGACGGGGACGCGGGTGCTTCTTCGAATATACGCATTCCTACCGGCGTGTCGTCCTCGTTCCGTGCCTTCTGGCTTCGTGTCTTCCTCATTGTCCCACGTTGCGACCTCCGGTCGTCTTCAAAAAGACGTACATATCGTCTTCAAAAAGACGCACGTATTGGATGTCGTTCCCGCCACAAGGGCGTTACCAGATGGTCACAGTTTGGCACCGTTAGGGAGCAACCACCTGGCCGCGTAAACGCGGTTAAAGAAACAAGAAATTGTCTGGAAACAGACAATAGACGTATGTGACGTAATCGTAACAAGAAACAGGGAAGAAATTAGTACCGACCATCTTCTCTCTTCGTCGACGAACTTCTTTCTTCCTTGAAGATCTTCTATAATGATCTTCTCTCTTCTATAATTATGTTCTTTCTTCTATAATTATGTTCTTTCTTCTGTAATTGGCTTCTTTCTTGTTTCTTCTTACTTCTTGCTTCTTTCTTCTGGCTTGAATCCGGCGGCGATGGACCAAGAATATAATGGATGAACAGTGGACTGTATATTTATTTCTGACTGATTACTTAACGACTGATCTGAGGTTAGCTATACTAGGGGACTGCTTGAAGAAAAGATGGTACTTTTTAATATACTGTATTAACTATTTACAATGATTCGGCACTAAGTAACTATATCTAGCACTATTTACAGAGGGAGATCTTGAATTGGAGTCTTGAGTCTTCTTCAGGTTTCCTTCTTAAGTGCCGCTCCGAAGTGAAATGAACAGCTCACAGACCGAGACGCCCTTCTTATATCTCGCAAGAAGGTGCCTCAGTCTGTGAGTAGTGCCGTGCGACGACAAATGATGCCACACGCGCGCTGATTGGTTGCCGACATCACTGGATAGGCGCCGGTGTGCGGGGCGCGCGGGGGGTAGCGGGGTACGAAGGGGCGACGGGGCGGCGGGTCTCTAGCTGTCCTCAACAATATTAATTTTCATTTTGTCTCCAACAGTCCTCTTGTTCACCAGACCAAGCATCTTACTGTTGAATACTTAACGAGTTTACCTCGTCCCGAAATCTCTTTTAATTTTCTCCAGTAGCCGTGAATGAGATCAAGAAGACAGTCCTTTTCATTAAATCTAATGCTGTAGGTTGCGACAACATACAGGTAGTATACATATCCTCCTAGTTATCTCGCACATCATTTACTTCTCCTTGGATTCTGGTGATTTTTCTTTATTGTGACGTAAGGCTTACGTTAAACCCTTACAAAAGATCCCAAATCCTACTTTACCCAATAATTTCCGACCTACATATATCCATCCTTCTCTTCTTATCCAAGGTCCTTGAGGCCTATGATATGAATGGACTTGTAGACAAGTCCATTCATATCTTATGTATTTTATTTTCATGTATTACATTTTTTTTGTTATTTTAGTTTAGTAATAGCATATTAACTTTTTATTACACCTACTTCGTTCTATCTCTGCATCATCTCAAGGTAGACTGGTAAAGCATGCCTTAGGCATTAACTTCGCCTATATACGACATGTGTATATGGAGTTTTAAATAAATAAATAAATAATATTATCCTTTAGCAACACTTTCCGTGTTTTACCATTTTTAACAATTAAATTGCTGGACTTATACCCGGCAAATTTGGTCACTCCAGCCGGATTTTTACTTCTTATAAAAACCATAATATTTTTTTCAGCAAAAAACTATATTTCATATGAGTTCTAATTACGAATCCTCAATTCAGACATTGTGAAGGTCGTGTAACTTACGTGGATACTTTTACAAATTAGGGAATTAATTCGTGATATCAGGTATAAAAGGCCCGTCCATTGAACAGACGATGCCCAAAAGTTTAATAGTGCTTTCTGCGTTAAAATTACGAGGGCCCTCATTTTTATATTTTATGTCAACGTTAAAATTCTTTTCTACTTTTAAGTAGGAAATTATGTTTTTGTTCAAGTAAATGTGAATGTCTCTTTTTAGGAATTATAGAAGATTATGTTTCATTTCAGCCTATTGCCACTTCAAATCATAATTTTTGCAATTTAATAGATATTCTATAACGCAGTGAAACTCCGAGCTTAGCCCTAACCATAGCTCGCTGGTAGTGATCTTAAGCTTTCTAATACATCAGCAGTGAAGAACCACGTCTCAGTACTATATTATGTCATCACTGATAACAGTTTTTTTACTGGTACGACTTCTTTGTGGATTTTTTTTAGTACCGATAAATTTTCCGGATCGATATAATTCAGGGACTTTCAAGAAACGTTTTATACGTGGTAGAGCCAAGATGCAGCTATATTAGTACTATAGTTGTATCACGAATAGGTCTCTAACTGTACAGTCAACCTTGTACAGCACGAGAACCCTCTTCAGTTATGTATGAGGCACCGAGTGGAATGCCTTTCTGTAGTCTATCTAGGCGGCGGAGAAGTTCCAACGGTTGCGTTTGATCACCTTGCCAATAACCATGTCGATGAGGAGTGGTTTGTTCGTTCCACGGCCATCGCCCCGACATCATGTTTGAGCGCGCGACATCACCTATTTTGAGTTTAGGTGACGAGTGATTCTTGCACTTAAAATGGATTATATTTATTATTATTATTATATTAATCACTCACTCTGTCTTACCGTTTATATTGTCGTTATGGTAGATTCGCTGGAGGACCTTAGCATTATGGTCAATGACTTTAACAATATCTACCAACTGGTATGACTATACTGTTCACTAAGATAGTCTCGGTACACCAAGACGCGATTTTATTATTTTGCTTTTATTTTAAAATTTTTACTGTGTTCTTTAAATAAATGTTTTTCTATTCTAAGAATAAAATAAAATTTGTACTATTTTATTCGTATGGTTATTGTAATAAATTACGAATATAAATAATAAAAACAAGTTACTTAGCAAAGAGAATTTAAATGTAAAATATGAGTAGGTAGGTACAACATAGAAACAGAATCAGAAACTTTTTTATTCAATATAGATTATAAATAAAACGTATTGAATGTTACTCTTTTTTTATAATTACCACTGGTTCGAAAAAAACCTTCGAAAAAAACTAAAATAGTGTTTTTGTTATTAGTTAACTCAAAATTTCATTTTGAAGCACTTCACGTCTCAAAGACGAAAAAATATTTTCTGTTTACGTAGCAGAGTCAACCTATCACCACGGCGTTCGTTTTAAATTACCAAATTCTCCTGCGGGAGTACACCACACGTCTTTGATATCGCGGTGGTGCCTTTGACAAGATGCAACACATGCCGAGGCGGCGCGACACAAAAGCGACTGTATCTAAGCGAACAGATTATAAACTTTAGAATTAACATGGAGAAGACAAATATCATATTTAACGTTAATCTCACACCTCTTCCGTTGGTTATTGGGAATACCACACACGAAGTTCTGCGCCCGTTTTGTATCGCCCCATCATAGACATCAATCTGCGAAATTTGAATCCAGTAATTTTGGATGCATTCGCAGTCATGTTCCTTTTATAGCGACCAGAACCTTCTCCGTCAATGAACGGGGTACGCATAAATTAAAATTAAAATTTGTTAAATAAGCTGATATAGTAGCAGAGCTCTGGTAGCTCATGGGTTAAGCGCTCGCTGTAAAACTCACAGTACGCGAGCAACCTAGGTATGATCCCCACCGGCGCCAATGAAATTATTCATTGCAATTTGAAGTTGTAATTTACCACGTGCTCGGCGGTGAAAGAAAACACCGTAAGGAAACCTACATGTTTTTTTTTATAGGAGAGGGGCAAACGAGCATGCGGCTCACCTGATGGTAAGTGACTGCCGCCGCCTATGAATAACTGCAACACCAGGGGAACCAGGGGAATTGCAGATACGTCGCCGGCCTTTTAGAAAGGTGTAAGCTCTTTTCTTGAAGGTCCCTAAGTCGTATCGGTCCGGAAAAATGATGATGGTAATCGATTCCACAAGGAAGTTGAGCGAGGAAGAAAACATGTCTGAGATATAAGAAAAAACTTATTTCGAATACGTGTAAAGTTCGCCAAAACGCATTGCGGCAGCGCGGTGGTCATTTTCTTACCCTAAAACCCTCTCAGAGGTAAATGCCCAAGAGGCTACGTATATAGGCTGTACCTTTATCTTTAACTTTAAGTTGATAAATTTGCTCTTTCTTATAACCCCTTAGGAATTTATTTTTAACTAGCGATACGCAAAGCTTTGCTCGGATGAATTCTGGATCTCGACAAAAGTCACCTTAAGTCTAAGTGTCTCAAAAACCAAACACACAAAAAAAAAACATTAAAATTGATTCAGCCGTTCTCATATGATTATCTTTCATAGATGCAACAATTGGATTTTATTTATATCGATAGAACCTAGCTGGTGGCAAAAAAGTGCATGTCGGTTTTAGATGCGTTTATTTATGACAGCTTTTATTTGTTTAGTTTCTTCATTAGGATCTCAATGCAGTAGGAATTAGAAAGTCAATGGATGCAATTTAAATTTGTAGAAGCGTCAGTGATTCAAACACCCTCGTGAACTCATCAACATGCAATTCACGGAATGCTTCGAACGTTATTATGTTGTATCGATTCATACATAAAGCAATTGATACAATATACCACTTGTGGTTATTTCTCCCTAGTTTCTAGTTTTTTTTTATATATAACTATCTGTTCCCCGCGACTTCGCCCGCGTGACATTTGGGTATTTCATTTTTTTGCGCGGAACCCTAATTCTTTTTCTAAAATAAAATTACCCTAAGTTACTACCTGTGACATCAGCTATCTGCCAGTGAAAATCCCGTTAAAATCGGTCCAGCTATTTTAGAGATTAGCTGGAAAAAACAGACAGAAAGACGGACAGACAGACAGACAGACAGACAGGCAGACAAAAACTTTAAAAATTGTATTTTTGTTATTAGTACCGTATATAATTTCTATGCATTTAGTAAAAAGCTGTAATTTTGACATTACAAACAGCCACTTTAATTTTATTTATTTGTATAGATAAGGGTTACAAATGCGCACACAGCCTGGCTAATGGTAAATAAACGCTGCGGGTCACAGATATATACATCTATTCTAGACTAAGAATTTAATTGCAAATACGTTGTCACCCCTGAGGCCTTAGATGGAGTGCTTAGTTTCCAGAAAATTAGATTTTTGTTTATAGAATAAGGGTGACAAACGAGCACACAGTCCAACTGATGGTAAGTGGTAAATGGTAGACATCTACATCTATCCTTGCTTGCGAATCAAAATGCAGATGCGTTGTCACCCGTGAGGACTAAGAGGGAATGACTCTATTTCAGTAAAAATGGTCTCCGGTTCTCTACACTCATCATATGAAACACAACAGAATTTAGCTGCTATTTTACGCTAGTATTCGGTGAGAGAGTGGTCCGGCCGAGCCGCCCATTCGTGCTACAACTATACTATTAATACAGCTGCAACATGACTCTACCACGTATCTGGTATGTCACGTATGAGTTTCAAACAGTGAAGTAGTCATATTTCGATTTTACCATTTTTACAATTAGAACTTATCAAAAGTACACTATTAAACATAGGTCTCGCTCATGGCTACCTCGTTTGGCAAAAGTTTGGTGACAAGAAAGACGTTAGGCCAATGATATTTTAACTTCTTACGTATATACGTGTGTACCGTTAGGGGTACAGAATAGGTGGGTTCTTAAAAAACCAAGATTTTCTGTAAATTATTTATTTATCTTACTTCCGCACACGTACAAGTAAGTTCTATGAAGGGGATCACTGACCTGACGTAGGGGCGAAGTCCTAGCGCTGTTTCCCCAGGGCCGTAGACAGCCAGCTAGCAGAAGGAGCCGGTGAAGCCCAAGCCCGATAGTGATGATGGCCGTTGGTAGGAGGGTAGGCCAACACTCCGTTAGCTCGCGGCTCGGCAGCAGTAGCCCTTAGGTAGCAGGTAGATGCTTAGGTAGTAGGTCCTAGGCAGCAGTAGATCTTAGGCAGCAGTAGATCTTAGGCAACAGTAGATCTTAGGCAGCAGTAGATCTTAGGCAGCAGTAGATCTTAGGCAGCAGTAGATCTTAGGCAGCAGTAGATCTTAGGCAGCAGTAGATCTTAGGCAGCAGTAGATCTTAGGCAGCAGTAGACCTTAGGCAAACAGTAGATCTTAGGGAGCAGTAGATCTTAGGCAGCAGTAGATCTTAGGCAATAGTAGATCTTAGGCTGCAGTAGATCTTAGGCAGCAGTAGATCTTAGACAGCAGTAGATCTTAGGCAGCAGTAGATCTTAGGCAACAGTAGATCTTAGGCAGCAGTAGATCTTAGGCAGCAGTAGATCTTAGGCAGCAGTAGATCCTCAGCGGGATCAACTGCACCTCGAATAATTTAAATTGTAGGTAAGCAGGTTCAACGGTCGTTAGTAGAAGGGTCACGCGCGTTGCGAACTTGAAGCGGTCTCAGGTAGAAATGGAAGAGGAATGGCCCGAACGGGAGCTCGTCGCCGTGTCCGAATCCTACCGAGTCTTTTGTTTTAGAGATCGTTGAGCAAAATCGTTCACGCTGCGTGGATTAAATTAACTAGTCTATGGTTCCGTAGAATAACTATTTTAAATTAACAATATGTAATAATTCGTTACTTTTTTATTTTTAGATTAGAATATTATATTACTATTATTTATTTAAGATCAATCAATTATAAGTATTTGTAAGGGTGCATTAAGATGTAACGTTACAGTACCCCGCCAACTGAAGAAGGATTTTGCGTCTTTAGTAGTAAAATCCGTTTCTAGTTTAATCTGTTTCTAGTCTACTAGGTACCGAGGAAAATATTTATTTGGTATAATTTACGAGTTTTAGGTCTTTTATGTGCCAATATCCTATAGATTTACCGGTCATATCAGATAATTCGTACACAAGTGGCGATTTCTTTGTAATAATTTTGCATTTAGTGAATTTTGGAGCTAATTTTTTATTAAAGTATTTATCTTTATCACTTTGATAAAATGTCCTTTTCCATACTATGTCCCCTATATTATATTCAGCAGGCCGACGACGTAAACTATAAGTATGACAATTTTTGGAATTTACCGACATCTTATGGACTCCACTAAGATCATCATAAGAACATAAGGCTATAGAATTATTATTAAAAGAAGATATTTGCTGCTCGTTAGTATGAGATAGTTAAATAGACCTAGAGAACTTTGGGAATAGCTTGAATTTCTTCCAAAAGTCTACACCCAAAATGAGTGGTGATGTAACCGACGGAATAATATAGGCTTTTAGGTAATTAAGTTGGTTTTCAAATTGAATGGGAAGATTAATATACCCGACCGCAGATAATTTATGACCACTAGCTGAAATAAATGATTGAAGGGTGTCGCATTTGATAATGGATACGTTAGATGAAAAAGGTAGGTCAAGGTGAGAGTTGTTACCTAGTATTGTAACAGCTGAGCCGGAATTGAGCAACCCACACATAGCTTTATCTCCTACTGTGATGGTAGCATAAGGGCGTACATCAGAGTTAGGTTTTTTATCGGGGATTTTTGCAATAGGATAACACGAAAAGTAATTTTTTATTGTGGTTAACCAATTTTCCCAGTCTTCCATATCAAAGTTAGAAGATGTTTTCGATATACTATTTACTACTGACGTGCAACAATCTTCGGTAAATAGTTTTTTTTTGTTTCGGTGCGGAATTACATTTAGGACAGTTAGGGTAAATAAAAATTTTTAAACCACATTTAAAGCAGACCGGGTAACGTTCCTGTTTACATTGTCTCAACGAACGGTCATTAGTACGGCAACGTGGACAGAAAACCGGTGTTCGAGTTGAAGTACTAGGGTTAGATTCAATAGGTGATATTGGAACATGGGTACCAAATTTATAATTATGATAGAAATTATTATTTGACTGGGTGTTAAACTTTTTATTATAACAATTATTTTTGTAAAAGCTAGGTTCTGTTTTTGTATAGGCTAAATCAGGGGCAAGGGTTTTACTTGACGGTTTCGGAGGTTCATGAAATTGAGACGATAGGCACTGAATTTTTTCATAATTAAGGCATAGTTTACGAAGTGTGGCTATAGAATCAACACCGGTAACACATGATGCGAGAACAGTCGCATAGCACGGTCGTATGTTGTGTAATAGAATATCTAATTTATGTTTTTCTGAAAGTGGTGCAGATAGACGTGAAAAGAGTTGAGACATAATTGATAAATAGATAATAATGTTTTCGGATTCACCCTGTGTTCTGTTACGAATTTCGGACATTAGTTTGTAATCGTAGTCAAAAGGTGTGAAATCCTCGCTTAGTAGATTAAGTAACTCTTCCCAAGTACTTACTGTATCACGAACACTACGATACCAATGAAGCGCGTTGTCAATAAATAATTCCGATGCACACATTAATAATTTGCTTGAAGGTAAATTTCTAACAGTTTGAAACTCTTTTATCTTTTGTATGAACGCACGAACGCAAGTGGTACCGTCATATTTTAATTTATACAGCTCGTTAGTACTCGATTGTTCGCACTGCACCGATACAATGGGTGAAGATAAGTTAACAGAACTAGTTTTCTCGGATTCGGTATTATTAGCAGAGTCTAACTTTTGCATAGAAAATAATTTTGTCGATAAGACGTCGAATTCTTTGTTTGAGGAATTAATCTTTTTTACGAATGAAGGATTAGATTTATCTATTCGTCTTAAACGATGATAAATATGATTATGCAAGGCTTTGGTTCGCTCAAAAGATTATAATCATATTTTTCGGTCAAGGAGTTAATTCGGGTAGCCAGCTCAGTTATAAAACTTTGAACGCCCTCATAATCGACCGTTATATCAAGACCCGATTCAAAAAGATCTTCATTAGGTATTAACGAAATAAGTTTTGATATCTGTTTACGTAAGCCTAATACATTAGGAGCCGGTTTATCGCCTCTAATAAGTACTTCGTACGTTAACTCCTGTTTATTAAGCAGAAAATATTTAAAAGGGTGAGTTCCCATTGTGTATTTACAACAGAATGCTAAAAACAAGACAAATGGAAAAGTAGGATACTACAAGCATAAAGTTACCGCATCTAATTCTAAAAATCAAGCAATCAATCTAAAAACTATATAACTGCAATTCTGTTCTTTACAAAAAAACTACAAAGTAAAATCTAACTACGATTCGGTGTAAACTAATACTAATTTTAATGTAGGTACTTACACAATTAAAAAGCAAAATCAACAGTTGTTTAGATGCGAACTGTTACGTAAATAATTGCGACTTTTAATAGTATAAAAAGTTATCAACTTATTTACAACATCTACATTTATTATATTAAATATATTAACAAAAGAATAGGTAAGTAATAGTAATATTCTTCGTAGCAATTGACACTATAATAAAATGGTGGCAAAAATAAATGACACTTTAATAAACGTTTATTAAATTATAAAAAAACGTACCAGTTCGCTGTTGTGACACCTCCTCGTTCACAAAAACATAAGTTGAGAGCTGCAAAGCGAGAAAAAAAAGCGATTGTTTGGAAGTAAGATTAACCACGTTGAGCGCCACTGTACCATTAGGGGTACAGAATAGGTGGGTTCTTAAAAAACCAAGATTTACTGTAAATTATTTATTTATCTTACTTCCGCACACGTACAAGTAAGTTAGTTCTATGAAGGGGATCACTGGCCTGACGTAGGGGCGAAGTCCAAGCGCTGTTTTCCCAGGGCCGTAGACAGCCAGCTAGCAGAAGGGGCCGGTGAAACCCAAGCCCGATAGTGATGATGGCCGTTAGTAGGAGGGTAGGCCAACACTCCGTTAGCTCGCGGCTCGGCAGCAGTAGCCCTTAGGTAGCAGGTAGATGCTTAGGTAGTAGGTCCTAGGCAGCAGTAGATCTTAGGCAGCAGTAGATCTTAGGCAACAGTAGATCTTAGGCAGCAGTAGATCTTAGGCAGCAGTAGATCTTAGGCAACAGTAGATCTTAAGCAACAGTAGATCTTAGGCAACAGTAGATCTTAGGCAGCAGTAGATCTTAGGCAGCAGTAGATCTTAGGCAGCAGTAGATCTTAGGCAGCAGTAGATCTTAGGCAGCAGTAGATCTTAGGCAGCAGTAGATCTTAGGCAACAGGTATATATTTAGGGAGCGAGGCTGCTCGCGTCCGTAGGAACTACTTGAAATCTGACACCCTACACTTGCCCCCCGGGTAGTGCTAAACGAACAGCACCAATTCCGGTGGTAGGTTTCGGCCGCTGGCTTTTCGGTTACCACCCACCAATGCAAAGTCTTGCCGCCAAATATCTTTGTCGTGTTCCGGCATGATGCTTGGTGAAGCCATATAGAGAATGGGTCTGAACAGTAGCGTTGTGTATGTAAACCGGGTACGAAGCGTCAGTTGTTGCTGTGTCGGGTGCTTGGTCGTGGAGGGTAGCGGGATCCAAAGCACGGTGTTCCGCTGGCCGACCGCAGGTAGTTGGGGGCCCAATTAGTGAATTAGCTACTCATGAAAGGCTGCCCCGCCAACTGGCGAAAAATCCCAGGGTGGCCCCATCGTGCCGGTTAGCGACCGGGCGAGAGGACCCGATGGCAATCTCTGGGGGGGTTCGGGCGTCCCCGCAGTCTCCAGATCAAGCTCCCATGGGCACAGTAACTCTGATAGTATCGTTTGGTTGCTAATGCAACGCCTCGCTCAACTGCCATTCTCCATCCTTATTCACTCTCAACACATAATATGAAAACAAAAAAGAAAAGTAGTGTTTAACAGCGGTTGCACGTCCTCTCACTAAAAGTGCACCTCACTTATATTCGAGGATTGCACTCTAATCTCAGCGCAGTCCATCACCATCTTGAGACTGAAAAGCCGCACCTACTTTTCTTGACAGAGACGCAAATTGGATGTCCATTGAGTGAGGGGTACCTTGACTATCCTGAATTCTCCCTGGAGCACAAATTCCATCCACGTACCGGAGTATGTGTGTACGTCCGCAATGACATCTGCTTCCAGCGTCTCTGTCACCTTGAAGAACCCACTTTTTCGACAATCTGGGTGATGGTAGATACAGGTATTAATAAAATCCTTTATGCCTGTGTCTATCGATCGCACAGCGGTGACCAGGAGACGACTCGGTTATTTGATCACCTAAGTGAGGCTGCTGACGTGGCCATTAATCGGTATCCTACTGCACAGTTGGTCTTTCTGAGGGACTTTAACGCTTGTCACCAAGACTGGCTGTTCCCATACCAAAAGACCGACCATGCTGGAAGAGAAGCGTGGAATTTTGCTTTGACGCTAGGTCTTTCTCAGATGGTAAAGGTGGCGATTAGGGTACCCGATGTAGACGGTCACACAGCAAATTGCTTGGACCTTCTGCCGACTACCGAACCAGACAGATATGAAGTACAGGTTACTTCTCCTTTGGGTACATCTGACCACTGTCTGGTGAAATCTGTATCGTCATATTCTCCACCTGATTACGAGTCCCAAGGTGTTCGACGAATATGGCGGTATAAGTCAGCTGATTATGATGAGATGCGACACTTTTTTGCATCTTATCCTTGGCGGGAGGTTTGTTTCTCTTCTGCGGATCCGTCGAGCTGCGCGGTTGCGATAACGGATGTGTTGCGTCAAGCTATGGAGTACTTTATCGCCTTCTTCGACGCTCCCACCGGTAGCAAAGCTCGCCCATGGCTTAACGCTGAATGCACCCAAGCTGAAAAGCGCAAGCATTTAGCTTACCTATCCTGGGTTGACGCTAGAAACCGCAAAGCTCCGGATATTAGCTCCAAGAAGAGAACCTTCAATCAGACCGCCAAGTCCTACAAAAAAGCATTACGGAAAGCTAGTCTCGATCGCATTAAACATATTGGCGCAAAACTCTCTGCCAGACCATCCGGCACTAGAGCTTTTTGGTCTCTCGCCAAAGCGATCGAGACAAACTTCTGTCGGCCTACACTGCCTCCATTGGTAAAACCGGATGGCACACTGGCTCATACTGCTAAGGAGAAAGCGGACTTGTTCGCGTCTCTCTTTGCCTACAATTCACGTCTGGATAGTGGCAACAACGTTCCACCAAAATTACCTCACTGCGGGATCTCTATGTCGGAGATTCGTATAACGAATAAGGAGGTTCTTAAAACCTTGCGGTGTCTAGACGTGAATAAAGCTAGTGGACCAGATGGTATACCAGCCATAGTCCCTAAAGGCTTGTGCACCTGAGTTGTCTCCTGTGTTGACACGCTTGTTCCGCCTCTCATTTAGTACTGGAATAGTGCCAAAATTCTGGAAGCTGGCCAACGTGCAGCCTGTTCCAAAAAAAGGCAGCAGCGCTGACCCTGCCAATTATCGTCCAATCTCAATTACCTCCATACTCTGCAAGATTATGGAGCGTATATTGAATGCCCGCTTAATGGCATACCTGGAACAGAATGACCTCCTTAGTGACCGGCAATATGGGTTTCGCCGAAATCGGTCAGCTGGGGACCTTCTAGCGTATGCCACACACGTATGGGGCGAGGCACTCGAGAACAGTGGGGAAGCACTTGCTGTTTCCCTTGATGTCTCGAAGGCCTTTGAAAGAGTTTGGCACAATAGCCTTTTGGGTAAGCTTCCAGCGTACGGCTTATCCCTGGTCTGATTGAATGAATAAAGGACTTTCTGAGTGAACGGTCTCTCCGAGTCGTCTTCGATGGCTGCTCATCCGATCCTATGGCGACTAACGCCGGTGTTCCTCAGGGGTCCGTTCTCTCCGCAACTCTCTTCCTGCTGCATATAAATGATCTGCTTATGCCCGGTATCTATGGGTATGCAGACGATAGCACAGTGGTTGAGAGATACCAACCAAGTCCTGGGGCCAGTCGGGATCAAATCCAGTCCGAAAGAGAAGCTATGGTAGAGCGTGTGAATCTCACATTACAGGCAGTCTCCGATTGGGGCGATGCCAATCTTGTGAAGTTCAACGCCTCCAAAACACAAGCGTGTCTCATCACTGCAAAAAGGAGCTAGCTCACCTTGGCTCCTTCTTTCCGAAATGTATCACTGAGGTATGCCGACCGCCTTCAGTTGTTAGGGTTTGAAATATCCTCAAATTTGAACTTTGGGCGGTTCATTGAGTCCAAGGCCAAAGCAGCTGCAAGGAAGCTGGGAGTCCTTGCAAAGGTGCGGCGATACTTCACGCCGGGACAGCTGCTTACTTTATATAAAGCGCAAGTCCGGTCGTGCATGGAGTATTGCTGCCATATATGGGCTGGTGCTGCAAAATGCCACCTATGAGCTTTGGACTCAATGGAAAGGCGTGCTATGAGGCTTATTGTTGACCCGAATTTTGTTAAAACCAATCTTACCAGCCTCGAACACAGACGTAAATTAGCCAGCCTTTCGGTATTCTACAGGATGCATTTCGGAGAGTGTGCGCAGGAATTACATAACTTAATTCCACCCTCTCCCTTCCAACATCGGACAACCAGACGTTCGGCCACTCTCCACCCGTTCGTTGTTGACTTACCACGCATTCGAACCAAACGGTTCGCCACGTCGTTCATCATGCGTACAGCAAAGGAGTGGAATAAGTTGCCAGCATCTGTCTTTCCATCCGATTACAGTGTGGGTGTCTTCAAGGCAAGAGTGAATAGGCTTTTGTTAAGTCAGTGCGCTTCACCATCTTAGGCTACATCACCACTTACCATCAGGTGGGATCGTAGATAAGCGCTGGCTTAGTAGAATAAAAAAAACAGTAGATCTTAGGCAGCAGTAGATCTTAGGCAGCAGTAGATCTTAGGCAGCAGTAGATCCTCAGCGGGATCAACTGCACCTCGAATAATTTAAATTGTAGGTAAGCAGGTTCAACGGTCGTTAGTAGAAGAGCCACGCGCGTTGCGAACTTGAAGCAGTCTCAGGTAGAAATGGAAGAGGAATGGCCCGAACGGGAGCCCGTCGCCGTGTCCGAATCCTACCGAGTCTTTTGTTTTAGAGATCGTTGAGCAAAATGTTTCACGCTGCGCGGATTAAATTAACTAGTTTATGGTTCCGTAGAATAACTATTTTAAATTAACAATATGTAATAATTCGTTACTTTTTTATTTTTAGATTAGAATATTATATTACTATTATTTATTTAAGATCAATCAATTATAAGTATTTGTAGGGGGCATTCAGATGTAACGTTACACGTGGTAGAGCCATGCTGCAGTTATATTAGTAGAATAGTTGTAGCACGAATGGGTCGGCTCGACCGGGGCAGGACTCGCTCTCACAGAATACCAGTGTAAAGTGGCAGCTTGACACTGCTGTGTTTTGTATGGTGAGTGTAGAGAACCGGAGACCCATTTTACTGGGAAAGAGGCATTCCATCTTGGTTCTCACGGGTGACGATGCCTCTGCATTTTGATTCTTTATTGAAGATAAATGTCGGTAGGTGTCTATGGGTCACAGCAGGTGAACTATGTGCTCGTTTTTCACCCTATCCTTAGAAAAAAAACCGCAAGTAGAAAAAGAGAAAAAAAAAACTGTAAGTGCAAACAAAAGTAGTCATCCTTATAACCAGTTGTACAATATTATCATAGTTTTTTTTTAGTTTTTACCACGATGGTAGCTTAGGAAAATAGCAGATTATAAATATGTAAGTATGAAATACGTGAAGTACGTTTCACGAACAGCACGCCGGTCGTTCTCTGAATCTTTAAGTAAGGTTCTGTCCACCGAAATCCATTTGTAAACGTCTTGTCATGAACGAGCAGCGATTATCCGTGATGACGTGATAAACCTTTTTAGACGAAGGTCCAGTTCAGTTTACGTAACGATCTTACTTCTGCATATAAGTTCCTTTCCGTTACATGCTATCAAAAGTCCTTAATGAACACCGGCCTCCCCATAGATTGCCTCACAGAGGGGTTATTTGCCGTAGTTGCCACGCTTGTCACGCGGGTTGACAACCGCAGTTGTTTATTCTTTGGTTATATGTATATACACATATATACAAAGCATTTATTATTTTATATTAGATAATTATTCGAATCAGGCGTTATTTTACGAAAATGCATTATATTTAAGTCTAACGATCCGCCGCGGCTTCGTGTGGGTGATTTCTGGATCTCGACAGTAGCTCCACCAGGTCAGTTGTGAATCTAAACTATCCAGGGACCCACTTAAATACACACAAAATATTTCATCAGAATCTGTCCAGCCAGTTTTGAGTTTTAACAGACTGCAATTAATTTGTTTTTATATATAAAGAGATGTTAATAATCAATACCTAACTTTTCATCATTTAGCTTTATGACGCGGATTTTCAACATCTTTAATTTTATGTATTGCTTGGGAGGATACAGAGCCGTGGTAGCTCTGATGGTTAGCGCTCGGTGTAAGTTTAAAAGTACACGAGCAACCCGGGTTCAATCCCCGCCGGCACCAATGAAATTGTTAATTGCAATTTTAAGTGATAACATCGTGAGGAAACCTGCATGTCTGAGAAATTTGAAATAAAAAATATTTAGAAGACATGTGAAGCTTGCTAACAGGCATAGGGGCAGCGCGGGCGGACGTTTTCTTGCCCTAAAACCCTCTCAGAGAGGAAGTCTGTGCAAAGCAGTGGAACGTATATAGGCTGTAACTTTAACTTGAGGCGATATGGGGGTAGTGGATATACTTACACCCGCCACTACACGTTCAGTATATTTATTTATTTATTTTATAGGACATCCTACAGTAGTTACAAACATATACTATTTATTGCTATCTATTCATTTTCTATTCTTTCTTTCACAGAATACCAGCGTAAAATAGCAGCTTAATACTGCTGTGTTTCGTATGGTGAGTGTAGAGTACCGTTGACCCTTTTTACTGGAGAAGAGGTGTTCCATCTTAGTACTCACGGGAGGACAACGCATCTGCATTTTGATTCGCAAATGAGGACAGATGTATATGTCTATGGGGCAACAGCAACCACTTACCATAAGGTGGACTGCGCTCGTTTGTCACCCCTATCCTATAAAAAAAATGTTTTTTGAACTATAGATTACAGGTTGTGTTTATGTATTTTAAGTATTCCGATTGGATAACGAGATAGCCGTGTGAGTACGTTTATGGAAAATTTACTAAGCAGATTTGGCCAGTCGATAGCATTATTAAATAGTTTATATAAGCATTTTCTTTTATAGTATAGGGTGCCAAACGAGCACACAGTCCACCTGATGGTAAATGGATGCTGTGGCCTATAGACATCTACATTTATCCCCGTTTGCGAATCAAAATGCAGATGCGTTAGCACCCCTGAGGACTAAGATGGAATGCCTATTTTCCAGTAAAAAGGGTCTCCGGTTCTCTACACTCACCATAAGAAACACAGCAGTGTTAAGCTGCTATTTGACGCAATTGAAAATTGAAGAATATCATATCTAGCGGTGATCGTCTTAATTCTAAGGAATGCATATTAAAAATCTTAATCCTTAAGATGTTTAGCGCGATAACTGACTTGGATATGCTAAATGTCTGGTTAATCGTTTCTGTAAACGTTCTATTCTCTGAGTAAGTATTGTAAAATTGTGACCATACTGTACTACAGTATTCTAGTTTACTTCTTACTAAGCCATTTTACATTGTTATGATTGTTCTGGTTTTTGTGATCAGCGCCGTCACTTTTTACGTAAATTAAAGAAATTTTCTTAGGAAATAAATCGCAAATTTCATTTTTGTGTTGTGTGCTTTCTCGTTACCAAGCGTCATGATAGGAGCAAAGGAAGAAGTATTTTTTCGCATGTTTAATATGTTCTCCGAAATATTTGGGATTTTTTGATATTTCCTCTTCAATAATTGTAACATATTTCATGTAGCACTTATTTATTATACGGTTCACACCTTTTCTTATGTATTGAAATTCAAAGTGTCCAAGCTCAAGGTTTGTTGTATTTTTTTAATTTGGTATGTATACAATACACTACTTTATTCTGCACAATATATACGGTATCACTCATTACATAATGTCACTAACACTACACAATACTTGGTACACGTCTGTCGGTATACACGTATTAACAGAGATGTTGCCTTCTCGCTGGTTACAATTCAACTGCCCGATGTTCACAAGGCGGGCTGTATTTATACCCCAATAGTGACGACTCACTACCGTTTGTCTATACACTACAAGACGTTTGTCTATACACTACATCTCTTCCTTTTTCTTAATATTTTTTATTTCTGGTTACATGCATGATCAGTAGTTGCTTTAACTTTTACAGAATCAGTTTAGATTATTCTTCAATAATCATTCTTATTTCATCAGTGTTATTATCTGTTACTTCTTCATTCAAATTGGGTACATTTCCTTCTTGTGCATCATTAACTACTCTCCACTCTCCTTCAATTTTTTTTAAGTGAACTACATTTCGTCGATATTGTGCATTCGTATCATTATTGCGAATCACTACGTCTCCAGTGTTGTTAGTAGTTTTTACAACAGTATGTATGTCTGGAGAAAAGTTTGGTGTAAGCTTATTTTCTTTGGCAAAATTTTCTACAATTACCTTATCACCTTCATTTATGCTGTGATCTTTGGCCTTTCGCTTGCGGTCACTGTAACTTTTCCCTGCTTCTTTTTGCAATGCGTCTTTGTCCCTAACTTCTGAATCTTCTTGTTTATTATCAATATCTATGTATGATGGAATTTTATCCCGAAATTGTTGTTTGTAGAATAGTTCAGATGGAGTTTTACCAGTCACTGAGTGGGGTGTGCTATTGTACATCATCAGATAGTAAAATAAATCTTCTTTCCAATTCTTTCTTTCCACTTGACTGATTTTTATACGTTTTAGAATACTTCGGTTTTGCCTTTCCACTTCTCCATTCTGTTGGGGCCAATATGGTATTGTGTTGTGAAGAATTATACCACATTCTTGCAGGTAATTTCGAAACTCTTGACTAATAAATTGTCTGCCGTTATCTGCAGTGATGGTAACTGGATAACCAAGCCGTGAAAATATCTCCTTTAGTAACCTGATAATATCATTTGATGTTACACTTTTTGTCACTTTTACTTCCTTGTAACGACTGTAATAATCAACGATAACTAACAAGAAATCTCCAGAGGGTAGAGGTCCCATTAGATCAATGGCTACATCAATCCATGGTTCGACCGGTAGTTCACGGCGTTTCATTGGATTAGGTGGGTTTGGTGCAGATACTAATGTGCAACTTTTACAATTTCTTACGAATATTTCTGCATCTTTGTCAATTTTAGGCCACCATACTTTCGTCCGTAATCTTTGTTTCATACAAACAATACCAGGGTGACCCTCGTGAGCGGCTTGCATTACTTCCTGTCTTAATTTTTCAGGAATAACAATTTTGTTACCCTCGAAGTAAAATATTATTTTGGAAGCAAAGCTCCGATTCGAATACTTTATAATTTGATATGGTATGGTCCCAGGTACACGAGTATAAACCTTGTCTTACCTTAGCAATTTCGGAATCTTCCTTGGAAAATTTCTCAATATCGTCGAGTGATACAGCTACGGGTCTTGAGTATTCAATTATATGCCTGATATGTTCCTCATCAATATTACGTACTATTGTATTCACAGAATTATGGTTTGATGTGCAAAGTCTTGAAAAGGGATCAGCTATATTCGATTTACCTGGTCGGTATACTATTTTGTAATTATAGGCTTGTAATCGAAGAACCCATCTTTCGATTCGGGCACAAGGCTTAGAGCATCTTCCGAAAATAATTTCTAATGGTTTGTGGTCACTTACCAGTTCAAACTCACTTTTTCCATAAAGATATATTCTAAAATGTTCTACAGCCCATACTAAGGCCAGCGCTTCCTTTTCAGTTTTGGCAGTATCGCTTTTCGCAGTCTGTTAAACTCTTATTTCCAAATGCTATTATTCTAGGTCCTTTTGAATTAATTTGGATAAGAACCGCCCCTAACCCAACAGGACTGGCATCGGCAATAACTTGGGTCTTGTCAGCCGGATCATAATACCCTAATGACTGCATATTGCACAGAGCTTTCTTCAATTCGTGAAATGCTTTTTCCTGGTCTTTGGTCCAGAATTTTCCAATGTCGGCATTTTCCCCCAGCTTTAGCCTTAATATTTTCCGAAAAGGCTCAGTGAGTGTCGCCAAATTTGGTATCCATTTCCCAACAAAATTTACTAACCCCAAGAAACTTTGAATTTCCTCGATAGTTGATGGTGCCCTAAACATTTGGATACTGTCAATGTACTTTTTTAAAGGCCTTACACCTTCACTAGATAACTCATGCCCCAAGAACACTATTTTATTTACTTTGTAAATACACTTATCATTATTTAACAGAACATTGTTCTCTTTCAAAATGTTGAGTGTCTGTTGTAATCGTTGGTCATGCTCTGCCTCATTTGATCCAAAAATGACAATATCGTCAATAAAATTTACCGTACCTTCACACCGTATAAGTGTGCGTTCCATGATTTTCTGAAACATTTCTGGAGCACAGGAAATACCAAACATAAGTCTCTTGTATCTAAATAACCCTTTGCTAGTTATAAATGTAGTGATATATCGGGTGTCAGGATGGATTTCGATTTGGTGGAAAGCGTTTTTAATATCGAGGCGAGAAAATAATTTCGCATCTTTAAAATGTGGTAGCAGCTGGTCCATTGTTGGTAGTGGATGATTTTCACGAATTATTGCTACATTAGCTCTCCGCATATCGATACAGATCCTTATATCCCCATTTTCCTTTAAAAACAGGCACCATGGGTGAAACCCATTTTGATGGCTTAGATACTTCTTCAATATTATCAAGCTGCAATAATTCTTGTATCTTTTTATTAACCTTTGTTTCTAGGGGTATAGGTATTATCCTGTAAGGCTGACTTACTGGCGTTATTTTCTCATCAATAGGTATCTCAACAACAACGTCTTTAAATTTTGGAAATACTGTAATATTTTCATCTGATGTTGACTCGACGGTATTTACTTTAACACCTAATCGCAAAACGCCCAATGCTATGGAGGTTACTTTCCCCAAGATATCCTTAGTGCCGTTTTTTATCACATAGAAAACAGCAACTTCTTTTCTGCTATTGATTTGGACTTGAGTTTTAAATGATCCCAATATAGTTAATGGCTTAGTGCTACCGTAGGCGTAAAATGTTTTATCCGGTGATCTATCCATTTCAAAAACATTTATTTTATTTGTTTTTAGTTTTCTCCATGTAACATCTGTTAACAAATTACATTTACATCCAGAATCGATCAATAATGACGTCTTGACACCACCAACCCAACAATTAATAGTAGTGTCGTCATCTACATGAAAAACATAATCGATTTCTTCTTTTTCCTCAGTCCTTGATTTTTTGGTGGGAGTAGGGTCTTTTGAACTCAAAAATTGTCTTTTAAGTGGTCTTACTGTCAAACAGTACTTCCGAAAGTGCCCCGTTATACCGCAGTTATGACATTTAATTTTCTTGCGGGACATTCCATTGATTGAGGCATATGCTTAAAGCTCCCACATCTAGTACACAATTTGTTAGACATTTTTCTTCTGGTGTCAATTTTATTTACGGTGCTGCTATTACATGCGGGGTTGTGAGTAAATTCTTCCATCTGTCTGTTCACACTTTCTAGGGTATTGGCTTCTATAATGATGTCTTCTAATGTCATTTTGTCACCTCCTTTTAAAATTTTTTTACGAAGCTCGCCAGAGTAACATTTTTCTGTAATTTGATCGATAATGCTTTCTTCTTTATTTGCAAAACAACATTTATCAGCCTGTTTTCTTAATCGAATTAGAAATTTTTCAAATTTTTCTCCCGATTCTTGTTTCATTAGCCGAAATAAGTGTCTCTCATATACTTTGCTTTGTTTTGGAGCAAAGTACTCGTCTAACTTTTCAATGGCTATAACATAAATATCCTTCGTTGGATTATCTGTACTGCTAACATGGGCGCCTGGTATATTATAATATATTTCTTGGAGACTAAGGCCACCCATGTGTAATAATGTAGCCCTTTTTTTAGCGGGTAGTTCAATATTTGCAGCTTCTAGATAAATGTCTAAACCTCGCTTCCACTTTTCCCCATTTTGCACCAATGCCATAAGAATCCCCATCACAATCAAATGATTCTAGAGGGGGTAGTGATGACATTTTTTATTTTTTTATAGTTATAGTCTTATTACCTGTAAGAAAGAAGATATACAAGCAGATAATAAGTAATAAATTTTTACCAGTACTTTTATTTATTAGCTTTTCGTAATAGAACGGGGAACATCTTGAATGCCCGCAGCATGATAACTCAAACAGTGACAAATATATCTTTTAAATACGTGTGTCTATTATTAGACCGTCACGCAATTACATTCTCATGATATCTCAGCCTTAGCTATTTTAAACCCTGTTTTAAGACCTAAAGCATGTCCATGACTGGACCTTTGCTTTAGTAATACTTGGACCATCATCAATAAGTGTCCATGCTCCTGGACCATCTCATTGAGATGTCCATTTGATTTAAACAAAGATAAATCACGTCACTGCATAACTATCAAACTGCTATTGCTAAATGTCCCCAAGTTTACAATCCGTATTTTAATCAATCTCTTAAAAGAGAATACAGCAAATCCTAGTATAAAATTTTTCAGTTCATATAAAAACATATGTAATTACTTACAGTATTTTTTCCTCGTCGCCAATATACAATACACTACTTTATTCTGCACAATATATACGGTATCACTCATTACATAATGTCACTAACACTACACAATACTTGGTACACGTCTGTCGGTATATACGTATTAACAGAGATGTTGCCTTCTCGCTGGTTACAATTCAACTGCCCGATGTTCACAAGGCGGGCTGTATTTATACCCCAATAGTGACGACTCACTACCGTTTGTCTATACACTACAAGACGTTTGTCTATACACTACAGTATGGTATTTATATTTCAATTTTAATAAACCAATTAAACTAGGAAAACAACACACTGTATAGCACGAATTATATTTACGTACCTTGGGTACATAATCTTTTATTATTTTTGTAGTATAGTGTAAGCCTTACTATGTACAACATGTGCTTACCGAAAAATTTTCTTAATCGTGGATAGATGTAGATGTCTATGGGCGCAGCATCCTCTTCCCATCAGGTGAAATGTGTGCTCGTTTTTCACCCTTATATTATTTAAAAAATTATAGGTATATCGCTAAGTGCCACAAGGCTTTTCGGTCATTTCAAAAAATAAACTTAAGCAACGAGATATAATATATAATATTTTAACCATTATTTCATTCCATTGTGAACTCGACATGCGTAGAGTCGTCTCGTTAATCATTTTGACAGGAGCTTGGACGATAAGCGCGGACAAGTAATCAATACAACGGCGAATGATTTTCTTTCTTTATCAATTATGTAACAATTACGTAATATTTTTATTCATAAACAAACTGTTGCCCGCGATTTCGCCCCGCGTGCGAGTTATGGTTTTATTTTTTTACACGAAACCTTTATTATTTTTTCGAAAATAAAAGTAGCCTAAGTTACTTTTTATAACATCAGCTATCTGCCAGTGAAAGTTCCATCAAAATCGGTCCAGCCATTTTGGAGAATAGCCGGAACAAACAGACAGACAGAGAAAAATTTAAAAATCCGTACATACTTTCTTATGCATATAGTAAAAAGTTGTTATTTTTACATTACAAACAGACATTTCAATTTTATTTATTTATATAGAATATAGAAATATAGAAAAAGTACGAGAGCCTGTAATATCGTGTTGCTCAGCAGGTACACGGGCTTCTTTTCACTTTAATGAGGGTTATGGAGCAAAAAATGTCTGCCGCACTATCCCGAAGCGTGTTTGCAGCATTGTTAACACGGCAGCTAAAAATGTACTTGTACAAATACTACAGGCAAAAATCAACTCCTAAGGAGTCTGCAAATTCATTCTTAGTCGAGGATAGATGGTCACAGCACCCACTTATCATCAGGTGGACTGTGTACTCGTTTGTTTCCCTTATTCTATTAAAAAAGTATATCAGACTAGTCGTATTAAAAAAGCATATTATTTCAGTTGATCAATTTTTGTTCTGCTGGTTTAGTTTCCAAATTTAAGATAAAATAAAACTAATATTAACCAAAATTATACAAAAAGTTTGTTATTTCCCAGTGAGCGCTATCATAATTACTTAATATTGAAAGAATGCAATATTATATATTTCCAAAATAATCTGTCAAACTTTTGAATAAACTGTTGAATAGCCGTTTATATGATATTTTTATATTTTTTAATTTGTTATGTTTACGCGAACACCACACATTTAAATAGAAATAGAAATAGAAAATGTATTTATTTAACCAAAAAACATTGCATGCAACTAGTTTTCACAGATTATATCGCGTATATAAACATTTTTTATGTTCACGTTCTTTACAGCACACGTGACATGCGTGCTGTAAAGAACAGGAACATGGGTCACGTGGGGGTAATGCGCCCGTGATTAACCACACGTGACGTTACATGTGGGCTACCTTCTGTTTGCTACATTCTATCTTCTCTTACCTTCAGTTTTGGAATTAACTTTATTCTCAGACAGGATTTAGTTAAATCTAAAACTTTATGTGATTGAAGCTGAAGGTAGCCGTGGTTATCTATGACATTGAGACATCGACCAGCTTAGTCCCCCCCCCCCCCCTTCCCTGACCAGGGGTGCTTTAAAGTACTCGAAACGTCGGGAATATAAAATAAGCTAATATTTGCGATAAAATGCGTAAAATTAAGTTTCATTTAAATTTCATTGATTTTCTAAAATACATAGGGTCCTATAATTGACTGATATACGAAGATTCCAATTAGAGTTTGTTCACGGCGATGTTTTTGTGCTCGCTCATACAATGCTTCATGTTACGTATTGTGTGAATCAAGAAATGAAATAATTGAACTATTTGCAGGATCAGCGCATTTCACGATAGCGCTTTTATAAATTTTCATTATATATTTTTTTTAATTAAGGAGAGAAAAATTTGATATTAATACAAACACCCACACACGTCACAAAATAAATTATAGACTAAATAACTTATAACTACAGAAGTATAAATACTAAATCCAATGCGGGTTTTGTTTAAAAAGTCTACATTTAAAATAATTTCGTAATAATATTCACGAAGGTGGTTTTCAGTGCGCTCTCTAGTGAGTAACGCACGAACGAATATGCAACAGCAAGTACTACACTTACAACTGTTTCACCTATCACACATAAACATTGGAGTAAAAAGAAGAAGAGAGATGTAGATATTACAGATATTATAATAATAACATAGTAATCTATTTATCAATAACCATATAATAATAATAATAATAACAAATACTACAACTATTAAATTATAAAATAATATATATGTGACTGTATATTATTGTATATTTTAATATGCAATAATATACAGTTGTATATTAATGTGACTGTCCTGAGCCAACTGCATCCATCGACTTCCTGCATATCTTACAAGGTTGTCACTCTATCTAGTTGGGGATCGTCCTATACTATACCTACCGGTACGACGCTACCACTAGAGAATCTTTATTCTCCATTGGTTATCGGTTCTTCAAGCTATATGGCCGGCCCACTGCCACTTCAGCTTACTAATCGTTCGGGCTATGTCGGTCACTCTGGTTCTACTGCGGATATCCTTATTTTTAAATTTATCACGCAGAGAAACCCCGAGCACATCCCTTTCCATGGCTCGCTTAACGACCTTGAGCTTCCTCATACGGCCAGCAGTGAAGGACCACGTCTCAGTTCCATAAGTCATTACTGGCAACACGCACTGGTTGTATAGTCTCGTTTTCAAGTTTTGAGGTATACCTGACGAGAAGATGTGTCGTAATTTCCCGTACGCTGCCCAGCCGAGTTGAATCCGTCAATTGACCTCTCGGTTGAAGTTAGACTTACATACTCGAACCATTTGTCCCATGTTAACATACTCGTCAACAACTTCGAGCTTAGTACTCCCAACAACTACCGGCATAAGCGTGACAAGGACGTTATATATGATCTTTTATTTTTTCCATGTTCTTCTTAAGGCCTATCTGTCGGGAACCACCGTCGAGGTCATTGAGCAATAGTGCTTAGGTCCTCCAGAGATTCTCCCATAAACATAATATCATCGGCAAATCTAAGTTGAGTAATGTACTCGCTATTGATGTTAATATCGTATTCTTTCCAGCCCAGTTGCTTGAAAAAGTCTTCTAATTCAGCAGTGAAGAGTTTCGAAGATATAACATCACCCTGTCTTACACCTTTCTGCTGTTGGAAAGGGTCATACTCTGCTTCTGTACTCGGGTAGCCATCGTATCCCTACTGTACAAACACTTCAGCACTTCGAAATACCGACAATCAACTTGGCACCGCTAAAAGGACTGCAGCACCGCCCAAATTTCGACGAAATCAAAGGCTTTCTCATAGTCCACATACGCAAGACATAGTGGCAGATTATACTCTTTGCTTTCCAGTAAAATTTGCCAAAGGGTATGTATATGGTCTATCGTGCTAAAGTTTTTTCGCAAAGTAGTTTGTTCGGGAGGCTGGACGTCGTCAGTTCTGCTTGCGAAATGATTCGTAATGATTTTCGAAAACAGCACGTAGACGCAGCTTAGAATGGAAATCGGACTGTAATTCTTCAATAGAGCATTGTCAGCTTTCTTGAAGAACAAGACCACCGCACTTCTGCTCCACGCTGCCGGAGTAGTGCCACCATGGAGGACTGAATTAATGAGCTTCTGAAAGACTTCAAGTACCGATTATCCACCCGTTTTCTTCGAACACACGGTCTTCACCTTCGACAGTTGGCTCTTTCTGGCAGACAGACCTCTGGTTAAGACTTTGGAGCCATAGTTTCGCTCGATCGCTTCTTCAATACGAGCTTTATTGAACTTGCATAAGTCCCGCTAATCTGTCTGTTCAGTTGCCTTATTTTATCAAATCTGCCGAAGACTGCAGATTCATTTCCCCTTTAACAGCAATGAGATTAAGAGTTTCATCGGAAAGTTTTTGTGTGCTTCTGCAGCGGGTCATGCAAAACTATCTCTGGCTTCAACCGCATGGACGGTTTCCATTTGCCATTTATATCTTTCACTGCGTTTCAATCTTCTAGGTATTGAAAACGATTTTGTAACTGGAGCTGAAAGTTTTCGGAACTTTGGATAGAGCACAATGGGGACGGAGTGTTTACTTCATTAGACGTGACTTCTTCAAGTTTTCGTGTAGTTTCAGTGTGCCTCTCACAATTCGGTGATCAGATCTGCCAGTTTTCACCCTCGCTATCACTGAGACATCACTGAAAAGTAGGCATCTAGTCGTCATAATGAAGTTAATCTCATTTTTTGTCGAACCCATGGGGCTCGATCAGGTCCACTTCATTTGGGGCCGCTTCTGAAAAATAGAGTTCATCATAAAGAGTTCATCTTCCTCCATGAAATCGGCCAGCTACTGGCTCCTTGGGTTCTGCTGTCCGATTCCGAATTTCCCTTCCTTTAAGTTCACCGTCCTCTCTTGTGCCTAGTTTTGCGTTGAAGTCTTCCATTAACAGCGTGTAGTGAGTTTTGGAGATATGCATGACTATATATATCTTCATACATTTTCTCCCGTTCCTTATCGGGTAAACCTGTATGACCTTCAGTGTTCATGATTCTGAGTAAAAGGTACGCAAACTTTGTCGGCACACTCACAATTTTTACTACGTTTTTAACGAGAGACTTCTGGACGATAAATCTCCTTCGGACAGATGGTCTCGCCCACACGAAAAATAACAGTATTACACTGCTATTTTACACTGGCATTTAGTATGAGCGTGAACCACAATGGAGCAGACCTATACGTGCTGCAGCCCTAATTCATTGCAATGCGGTTTTATTACGTAGATACTATATTGTCATCGACATTATTATTACAGCCTATCAGAAGTCCACTGCTGAACACAGTTTCACAAGCACAGTTTAATATTCATTTGAGCAGTTTTCTGACATGATATGATGATATGCTGTATTTTCTTACACTACCATTACACGGTAATAATTGTATATTATATATTTATACCGAATTTAAATAATTACTGTGAAATAGTTACATCGAAGTTTGTGACGTACAGACACTGTGGTGATATCTTCCATATTTTTACGTCGAATTCTGAAGAAGGAAGTTTGACAACATTTTTTAGAAAATAATTTTAGGCAATTTTAATCATAACTTTTGTCAAACCACGGAAACTTATTTTTACACCTCAATATCAAAACACCTTTTTGTACAATTTTTCTTTAATAAAACTTTTAAACTCGTTTATTGACATACTTTTTTATATGTTCTGGTATTTTGTTGTAAAAGCGTATACATTGCCCCATAAATAAATTACTAATTCTGTGAAGTCTAGTAACTGGCATTACAAGCATATGTTTGTTCGTAGGGTTTAAAGTATGAACATCCTTATTCTTATCAAATCTATTTATGTTTTTATGTACATACATTACATTTTCATAAATATATGAGTCTGTCACGTACACTATTTCGTAAACTATTTTCCGATAAAATTTAGTTCCTAGCTACATCGAACACTACGTCCATTTATAATGCCCGATTCGACACGCATCAATTTTGCTTTTGTTTACAATTGTTTTTGAAAAATGGCACCCAGTCGCGATACGGATAAATATATTTCAACTGATAGAGAATGTATATTAAAATCTATATCTATACAGATAAATAAAAATAAAAAGTATTTCTCTAAAATTGAAATACCTGCCTTCTTTTAAGCTTAGGCAGTATATTTGCATGCTGTTCATACATAAACAACAATTTTTTATATTCTTTGTCTGTATGTCTATTTGTACGGGCTATTCTTTGTAATGGCTGAACTGATTGTAATAACACTTTACAAACAGATAGAGAACAATACTAAGAGTGATCTAGGCTATAATTTGTCCATAAAACTTGGAGATTAAAAAAAAAAGTTACACAAAACTTGATAGTGCTACCTTAATAGAATCTGCTCAGGCGAAGCCGGAGCGGGTCGCTAGTATATATTGTAGTGTTATGCTACTTACATTTCATTGTACACTATTTCTCCATTCTGTTTTTGATTTTCTGCATTCATGTTTTGCATCACTTTATACTATTTTTCCATTTTGTTTGATTTTCTGCATTTATATTTTGTGTCACCTTTATTTCCATAGGATCCTGTAACGTTTTTACACAATAACAAATAATTTTCACTTCGTATTTTCACACTATCTAGCACTTTTAAAATCGCTGTCAATGGACTCTTACCTTTTTCGGTCTTTTATTGAATTCTCGGTAACTCGTCAATTTCAGGCTTCATGCTCGCTGCCGTGCATTAGTTTTTCCTAAATGAGTAATATCTCAATTCTTACTAAAATGTAATAGTTTCTTAATAACAGTCCAGAAAACCAAAAACTGTTAAATATGACAACTATTATTTATATCGTTGTTATGGTAACTTTTTATTCAAATTCGTCTCTGGTATGATGTTCTTTCTACATAAATACTCTTTTGGCTGTAGGTCATTTACAATAAATTTCGTTTTAATTTAAATAACTTCTCGTTCTCTCTAAAAAGGTATAAAAGCCGAACAATTGGGAATACAGGATAGTCTCGCTTCAGTTCTCAAAGGAGAAGCATCTACTAAAGGCCCTTATCCCGGGCCGCATTGCCCCGGGATCCTGCAGAGCCTCCATATCTACACGTGAAGTCGTCGGGCGAAGTCTACTTCAAGCACGGGGCCACACTACCTTCGGGCGCGCTACAACTGCTTGCTCCAGGCGCTGAGTGCACCTACTGCCGCGCTACCTTCGGGCGCGCTACGACTGCTTACTCCAGGCGCCGAGTGCACCTACTGCCCCGCGCTACCTTCAGGCGCGCTACGACTGTCTTGCTGCAGGCGCCGAGTGCACCTACTGCCGCGCTACCTCTGGGCGCGGCGACTACTTCTCCAAGTGCTGAGCGCACCTACCCCAGGCGCTACTTGCGCCAGCTCCGGACACTGCGAGCGCACCTACTCCAGGCGCTGCGTGCCGTCGCCGCTAAGAAACCTCAAGCTCCGCGTGTGCCTATTTCTACAAGAGCAGCGTGTCACTTCAAACTTTTAGGCTCCACTATAATACTACTTCTCCTATTCTCCTATTTTTTTAAATCTAATTGTAAATTCACCTCATCCATAATCATCTCAGTCATTATTTCATTATTTTTTATAAAATTGTAAATACCTGTTTTAAAATTTTAAAATATATTATTTTCTTGGTCTAATTTTGTTAGTTTGCTGTTCTTAGGTTAGGTTCTCTTTTATTTTTAATTGTCGCTTCACGACAATATCTAATTATAATAGTATATAATCAATCTAGTATATAATCAATTGTTAACTTTTTTAATACAAATAAATTACTTCATAAAAACCAATTTGGTTTTACAAGGGGTCGCTCAACGTCTGACGCTGGTGTTGAGCTTCTGAAATATATTTTTAATGCCTGGGAGAATTCTGTACCTTCAGTGAAAAGTAATTTAACTCGAAAATTATAGTTTTGAGAAAATTAAGTTCAAAGTTTAAAAAAATTCTCACTGTATTTTTTCTACATTTTCATTAGAGTAAGTTTTTTTGGTAGATGGATTTTAACTCAAAAAATATTGCACTGTATGAAAAAAGAAATTATTGTAAATATTTTACCAAAAATAAAAATAAAATGTTCGTTTATATTACTATACACAACTTTTATTTATTTATTTATTTTGTGTAAATTAACTTGACTTTATATCAATCATTTTACACAATGCTTGGTGGTTCAGAGTTGAAAAATAAACAGGCATTTATTTCAATTTTTTTCATTTAAAAATTAAATAAAATGAAAAAGTTGTGCAATAAAATCAAATAAATGCTTGTTAATTTGTGTGCCAAATAAATTTATTATGTGAAATTTAGGAATAACGTTATAAAATTTTACTTAGAACGAGTAAACTTTTACTAAACTTAAAAAATAAATAGTGAATAGTGATATAAAACGAACTTTATTACGATACATTATAACTTAAAAATATTAAAGCGCTATTATATGGGCAAAAACAATAATATAAATAAATATGAGTAATACTGTCTGCTAATAAATACTGTAATACTGGGAGCTATTTCATACGAATAGTTTTTAAAAATAAAAGCAGTATGTATAAAATGTAAAGTAAACCTCTTTATTTATATTCTTTAACAGTGGTAGAGCCACGCGGCAGCTTTTGCTGTCGCACGGATGGGCCGGCTCGAACTGGGGTGGTACCACGACCTCACAGAAAACCAGCGTGAAGTAGAGGTTTACCTCTGCGTTTCGCTTGATGAGTGCAGGTGGCCGGATGCCCTTTTTACTGGAAATGAGGCATTCCATCTTAGTCCTCACGGGTGACAACGCAACCAGATTTTGATTTGTAATAGAGGATAGATGTAGATATCTATGGGCCACAGTATCCACTTTCCATCAGGTGGACTGTGTGCTCGTTTGTCACCCTTATCATATAAAAAAAATGTAATCGTTTAAGTGGCATCATTTAATATTTTTGTACGCATTACTTTTATTCGGCATGTTACTATACTAATCATAAAAGCTTGGGTTATTTTTGCTATTATTCATTTTCTGATAAAATATCAAGATCTCAAGATCTATCAATATCACGTACAAGTTATTATTAGTCGGTAAGTTACAATAGTAATCATGAACACTTGGATCATATAATCTAAGAGAGACAATCTTTTTTTTTTCTTCTCTTTAATAGGAACTGGTCCTTTATAACATTTTGAATAGAATGTATGTTAACAAAGTTGTAGTCTTTATTCTTCTTGCTGTAAGACATTAAGTAGTAATCTTCATCCCCGTAACTTTCTTTGTATTCAAACACTGGAAACTGACCTTCAGTGAATTTCATCATTTTTAAATCTTACTACACGAATTTCCGACCCACGGTAATTACACCTTTTTTTTTAATAAAAAAGTCATGTTTTGAAATGTTGGGCAAAGTCAAGAAAATCGTTTTCAGTCATTTCGATAATGGAAAATTTATTATTTCTATTAGAGACGGTTCTACCAATTGAAACCAATCTCGCGGGTGATGAATATTCATAGAAGTTTTCATTTTTGCTTTTCCAATAAGCGCGTGGTCACTATATACCTCAGAAACATATTATGTTCTAGACTGAAATCTGTTGCGATTCTTTGTGTGCAAACACTGTGCAAACTATAGAACTTTTATTCTGTCCAGAACACGAGTCAGAATACATAATAAGGCTGTTGGCACATACCATAATATACATATCTATCCCGTTCTATGTTACCGGTGGCGGAGAGAGGTTATAGGATTCGATTGATTCTTACCACTTTAACACGTAAATTTTTTTTTTAAAACCGTTCCTATAAAAGTTGTAAATGTAAACGTTTTATTAAACATTTATTCGAAAATAAAGTTAATATTGAATACAAGTCAAATTAAACCTGCCGTAACGCCGCTCTTGGGATAATAAATAAGAGTGTAAACTGATTTATTTAAAGTTGTATTATTAGACTCTTATTTACGCCAGAGTAATATTTTCATTAGTTGCTTTAAATTTAATTGTGTTACATTTCACAAAACAATATAAATTGAAGTATTTAATGTATACTGATTTTTGAACAATTATATTAATATGTACAAATTCAGATTGGTATTATTTGATCGTGTAATAGGAGTTTATAAGAGTTGTATCATTATGCATGTAGCCAACAAGAAAAATTAGTTCAGTTCATTTTTAGGATGACTTAAAATACATTATTTTACACATTGCTTATAGTGAAAACTACTTAGTTATATTAATTTACACCAAATGTATCTCTCCAATTATAATTCGTATAAGAATGAGGATTGGATAGAAAAAAAACGCGCGCATTTTTTTTCTGATTAACGTAGTGAAAAATATCAAAATTGATATAGGTCGAGTTGTATCACTTTTCACTGAAGGTACAGAATTCACAAGATGCCTAAGGTATTTCTGGAGATCTTTCCAAGACTTTCAAGTGTGTTCATCATGAGACATTAATCAGGAAACCACAGCATTACGGTGTAAAAAATTTGGGTGGCTTCGACTTACTACTTCATACTTAAGTAACAGAGCTCAAAAAGTGATAAATGGTAAAGGTTCCTCCGGATCGGTAGTACTCAATGGGCGTTCCTCAGGGCTCGATTCTTGGCTCATTCCTGTTCTTAATCTATATTAATGACTTACCTTATCTTGTAGTGGACAATCACGATATATTATAATTTGCTGACGATACCCTCTTTAATTTTCAAACTCAAACGGCAGTCAATTAATTATGACGATGTAAATAATGCTCTATCGAAATTGGTACATTGGTTTAACGCCAAGAATATGCTCTTAAACGGCAATAAGACAAAGTGTATTAAATTTACAATACCTAATGTAAAACATTCGAATAACCAATGTGCTGTTTAAATGGGGAGAAGTTGAGTCTTTTGGATACCACTGTTTTTCTTGGTATTACTATTGACGCAAAACTTCAATGGGGCCCCCATATATCTAAATTAGCAAGCAGACTTAGTTCTGCAGCATATGCTGTAAGAAAGATTAGAAGTCTCACAGATGTTGATTACAGCTAGATTAGTGTATTTTAGTTACTTTCATAGCGTAATGTCTTATGGAATTTTGCTATGGGGTAATGCGACCTGATATTGAAGCCATATTTGTTTTTCAAAAGAGAGCCGTATGGGCGATTCTATAACCTAAATTGTAAAGAGTCCCTCAGAGAACAAATTTAAAGAAATAAACATATTAACTTTTGCATCGCAATATATTTATGGGAATGTAATGAATGTGCATAAAAACATAAATAGCTTTAATAAGAATAAGGATGTGCATACTTTAAATACTAGGAATAAGCTTGTAATGCCAGTTACTAACCTCCACAGAATCAGTAATTCATTTATGTGGCATTGTATACGCTTTTACAACAAAATCCAGAACATATTCAAAGTTTGTCAATAAACAAGTTTAAAAGTTTTATTAAACAAAAACTGTACAAGAAGGGTTATTATAATATCAAGGAATACATGAATGAAAATAACCCCTGGGAATAGGGTGATCGCCACCATGCTGGTTCTATGAAAATATCATTTAAAAATTGTATAAACAAAATTATTGTTAAGTGAAATTATGTTTAAAAAAAGAAGTCCCGCTGGTTTCTGCTGGTTCTTCCCCGGACTGAGGTATTTTCCGAACCAGTGGTAAATAATAAAATGACTTTCAATAAAGTATTATGTAATAATCAATAGATTGAATAAAAAATTATTCTATTCTATTCTATAAATAAAATTGAAATGTCTGTCTATAATATTAAAAAAACTTGTTTTGAATTGGGCCTGAGGGGGTTATTTGCACACCACTAAGACAAGAAAACATCATTTTTGATATCTTTTGCCTGTATGACTGTCTTTTTTTATATAAAATTGGGGTGACAAATGAGCAATCAGTCCACCTGATGGTTAGTGGATGCTGGATCCCATAAATATCTAGATATATATCCTCGATTGAAAACCAAAACGCAGATAATTTGTCTCCTCTGAGGACTAAGGTCTCGAGGGGAACGCCTCGTTTCCGTACAAAAGGGGTCTCCGTTTCTTTACAATCACCATACGAAACATTGAGCTGCTATTTTACGCTGGTATTTTTGAGAGCGTGGTCCTTCTCGAGTTGATCTCGGTCGAAGCCGACACAATTGTGCTATAATCATAATAGTGATGGAGCAATAGCTCTGCCACGTAATTAGATTTAAACGTGGTAGAGCCCATGGCTGCAGCTGATATTTCTGGTACGAATGGGAGTCGGTTCGACAGAGGAAGGACGCCATGCTGCAGCTATATTTCTGGTACGAATGGGTCGGTTCGACAGAGGAAGGACTACGCTCTCACAGCGTAAAATAGCAGCTTAATGCTGCTGTCTTTCGTATGGTGAGTGTAGAGAACCGGAGACCCTTTTTACTGGAAACGAGTCATTCCATCTTAGTCCTCACGGGTGACAACGCATCTACATTTTGATTCGTAATCGAGGATAAATGTAAATGTCTATGGCCCACAAACCACTTACCATCAGGTGAACTGTATGCTCGTTTGTCACCCTTATCCTATAAAAAAAGATATGTTAATGTTATATAAAATCAGCGTCACACGTCTGTCTATCTGGGCTAATCTTCGGAACGGCTGACCCGATTGTAATCAAACTTTACTTATAGATAGAGAGCAACGCCAGGAGTGATCTAGGCTGTATTTTATCCAAAAAAATATATTCTTATTTTTTGAGAATTCGAAATATTGATGAAATTGTTAGTCTTTGATAATATCTTAAGTATAAATAATGTCACATTAATAGGTCCTACCCAGGCGAAGACAAAGCGTGTCTCCATGTTCATATATGATGGGCGTAATTGTTATATATATATGACTAATTTTAGCTAGGCTAATTTCAGGTTTAATTTTTTTGTGCGGAACACTAATTCTTTGTCTAAAATAAAAATATCCTTAAACCTTATAATATAAGCATTCTGCCAGGGAAAGTCCCATCCAAATCGGTTCACAGGTTTTATCGTTATACGTGTTCAGACAGATGTCATGTTAGAGTTTTAATAATAATAATGTAATTCAGACCGAATTTCGGTCAGGGCGGCTAGCTTCAACGGAGACTAGCCATCGGTACAGGACAGGGTTATAGTGGCCAAGCGTGTGAGTAAGCACGGGTGGACTCTCTATTCCTTCACTCTCATAGTCTGAAGGGACGGTAAACCGACACGACCGAAGAGAGATCAGGGCAGGACCAACGGCTTTACCTGCTTTCCGAGCCACGGGGGTGAAACATCGCTAACTTACTGAATCTGGGCACCTACTGATATTTCTTGGCCCGACCCGGTAATTGAACCCGAGACCTCATGATCAGCAGCCGCACTACTACAACCACTAGACCAACGAGGCAATTAGAGAGAGTTATATTATAGTATAGAATATAGATTGATTTACAATGACATTCTCACGAATTATACATCAATATCCGCCATTGATTTGAATGGGCGGTTTCTATATACCATGTGCTTCGATTCTATGTGCCACCTACCGAGCCAATAGTGAATTTAAACCATCCAGGGACCCATACAAACACAAATAAAATATTCATCAAAATCGGTCGAGCCGTTTTTTAAGTTTTAGCTACACTAACGGACTGCAATTAATTTTTATATATAGAGATAATACATACATAAATTTACGCCAGTCACCCACAGGGGAGGCAGAGAGTACGGACTTCTATTTAGCACAATGCTGACAAACCTACCTACTCATAGAAGAACATGTCATAATCATACATGTTCGTCTGTTAAGGGGTACTCTTAACTTGCCCATTCGCAATATCTCGTCATTTGATCGATAAACTTTCGCCTAGGGCGTCGCTTCACGAATCCTGACTCTGCCGTTCACTTCTACAACATAAATTTTCTTTGTCACTCTTTCCTCGTTCATTAATTCTACATGACCAAACCACCGAAGTATTACTTCTTAAACTTGGACACAAAAACTTGCAAACCACACTTTTCTTTTATCACACAATTTCTCACACTATCATTCAGATTAAGCACTAAAATGCTCTTAATGACCGCATTTCTACAGAATTTGATTATTATCATCATCATCATCATTACAGCCCCTCACAAGTCCACTGCCGAACATAGGCCTCCCCCAAAGAATGCCACAAAGCACGGTCCTGAGCCACCTGCATCCATCGACTTCCTGCATATCTTACCAGGTCGTCACTCCATCTAGTGGGGGGATGCCCTACACTTCGCCTGCCGGTACGAGGCTGCCACACGAGAACCTTTCTTCCCCATCGGTTGTCGGTTCTTCGAGTTCTTATATATGACCGGCCCATTGCCACTTCAGCTTACTAATTCGTTGGGCTATGTCGGTCACTCTGGTTCTACTGCGGATATCCTCATTTCTAAGTTTATCACGCAGAGAAACTCCGAGCATAGCCCTCTCCATAGCTCGCTGAGCGGACCTTGAGCTTTCTCATCCGGCCAGCAGTGAAGGACCACGTCTTAGTTCCGTATGTCATCACTGGCAACACGCACTGCGTGTACAGTCTCGTTTTCAAGGTTTGAGGTATACCTGACGAGAAGATGTGCCGTAATTTCCCGAACGCTGCCCAACCGAGTTGAATCCGTCGATTGACCTCTCGGTTGAAGTGGACTTACTTAGTCGGACTATTTGTCCCAGGTAGACATACTCGTCAAACAACTTCGAGCTTAGTGTTCCCAACAACTACCGGAATAGGTGTGACATGGACATTAAACATGATCTTGTTTTGTCCATGTTCATCTTAAGACCTATTCGTTGGGAAACACTATTGAGGTCATTGAGCATAGTGCTTAGGTCCTCCAGCGATTCTGCCATAAGGACTATATCGTCGGCAAATCGTAGTTGAGTGATGTACTCGCAATTGATGTTAATACCGTATCTTTTCCAGTCCAGAAGCTTGAAAACGTCTTCCCAATGCAGCGGTAAAGCGTTTCGGGGATATGACGTCACCCTGTCTTACACCTCTCTGCAATTGGATAGGTTTCGTACTCTGGTTTTGTACTCGGATAGCCATCGTAGCCCTACTGTACAAGCACTTCAACACTTCGATATACCGACAGTCAACTTGGCACCGCCGAAGGGACTGCAGCACCGCCCAAAATTCGACGGAATCAAAGGCTTTCTCATAGTCCACATACGCCAGACATAGTAGCAAATTGTACTCCTCGGACTTCTGTACAATTTGCCGAAGGGAATGTATGTGGTTTATGGTGCTAAAGCCTTTTCGGAAACCTGCTTGTTCGCGAGGCTGGAAGTAGTTCTTTAAGAGAGCGTTGTCGCCTTTCTTGAAGAACAAGACCACCACACTTCTGCTCCACGCCTCCGGTGTAATGCCGCCATGGAGGACGGAATTAAAGACCCTCTGAAGGACTTCAAGTACGGTTTTCCACCCGCTTTCAGAAGCTCCGCTGTAATTCCATCCTCGCCTGGAGCCTTGCTGTTTTAAGGTGCTGGAGAGCCATTCTAATCTCGCTCAGACTGGACGTATGGGATATCATCGGAATAATGTCGGATAAGACTCGCTCTTGGATCGTTACTCACACTTGCGTGCGACTCCAACGATGACGTGTATAGCTGCCCATAGAACCTCTCAATCTCACTCAAAATCTCAGGTGCCCCGGAAACGATGCTGCCACATTCGGTCTTCAGCTTTGACAGTTGGCTCTTTCTGGCAGACAGATCTCTGGCAAAGACTTTGGAGCCTTGGTTCCGCTCGATCGCTTCTTGAAAACGAGCTGTATTGAAGTTGCGTAAGTCCCGCCGCATGCATTTGGAGATCTGTCTGTTCAGTTGCCTGTATGCTGTCAAGTCTGTTGAAGAATGTAGCTTCATCTCCCGTCTAACAGCCATGAGATTAAGAGTGTGATCGGAGAGTTTTTGTGTTCTTCTGCGGCGGGTCTTACAGAACTTAGCTCCGCCCGCATGGACAGTTTCCACCAGCTTGTCATTCAAATCGTCCACTTAATTGCACTTTCTTCTAGGCACTGAAAATGGTTTTGTAACTCGAGATGAAATGTTTCGGGACTTTGGATTAGAGCACGAGGGGGACGGAGCGTTGACTTCATTAGACGAGACCTCTCCAACTTAAGGTTGAGGTTCAGTGTGCCTCTAATCATTCGGTGATCGCTGCCGGTTTTCGCCCTCGCGATCACTGAGACATCATTGAACAGTTGGTCGTCTGGTCGTCATAATGAAGTCAATCTCATTTTTTGTCGAACCGTCGGGGCTCGACCAGGTTCACTTCCTGTGGGGCCGCTTCTTGAAGAAAGAGTTCATCATAAAGAGTCCCTCTTTCTCCATGAAGTCGGCCAGCTGCTGGCCCCTTGGGTTCCGTTGCCCTATTCCAAATTTCCCCACTTTCAGCTCACCGTTCTCTCTTGTTCCTAGTTTTGCATTGAAGTTTCCCATTAACACTGTATATTGGGTTTAGGAGGAATGCATGGCTCTAGAGATATCCTCATACATTTCCTCCACGTCCTCATCGGGGGTGTGCCGAGGTTGGTGCATAAACCTGTATGATCTTCAGCGAATACCGTTTGGTGATTCTGAGTATAAGGTACGCAACCCTCGCCGACACACTTCCGATCATTACAACATTGTTAACGAGAGACTTGTGGACGATAAATCCGACACCTCCTCGGCACAGATGGTCGCCCTCCCGGTAATAGAGCAAGTTGCCGGATTCGAGTATTACCGTGTCCTCCCCCTCTCTTCGGACTTCGGATAATCCTATAATATGCCAGCCTAACTTGTCTATCTCTTCTTCCAGTTCCACAATCTTCTCGTCAGTCCTCAGGGTGCGTGCGTTGTACGTTGCCAGGTCGAGTCGTAGTAGGTGGCAACCGAACCTCCTACGGAGATTTTTAGCACCCCCTGCCCCGCCGTTACCATGGTCGCCACCGTAGCCAGGAATAGCGGGGCCGCCGAGGACTGGGGGGCCGTCTCTTATCTTATCCCATCTCTTAATTTTCATTATGGGGGGTATATTGCCATAGTTGCCACGCTTGGCGGAGCGGGTTGGCAACCGCAGTTTTTTTATTATATTTTAGCCGTTACCAGGAAGATGCTGCTGCCCATCCCCTGCCTGTTTCCCTTTGTCGCCTTTTACGAATCCCACGGGAAGATATGGGGTAGTGGATATTCTTAACCGCCACTACACGGGTGATTTTGCATTTTATTTTGATTATTATATATAGATACATTGAATAATTTGAAATTTTAAATTTGGTTATTTCGAAAAACTTGCATGCTGTTGTACCTTTTGGCTAAATAAGCCTTTTTGTAACAACATAATGCTTATTATATCTATGTCAAATAAATAAATAAATTTGAGTGTCCAAATATAATTCCTTCATTTTTCCTCCATTTCATTACTGAGGAGACTGACATTTAAGATGAGGAAAACCGAGATGCCCATTGAACTTATCGCGATGTTTTGAGTATTGGTACAGCCATCAAACAAAAATAGTGTTAAGTGGGCAGACGAGTTTTCTCATCCGTACGGGTTTGAATATGGAGTGAGACAGGGGGGGTTTAAGTGTACCAAACCTGTTCAGCCTGTACATTAATGACTTAATTGGTGAGTTGACTAGCATTTATCTATATCAGGTGCTATGTAAATGGAGTATGCTTAAACAATTTAAGTTATGCAGATGATATGGTGCTGCTTACCTCGTCAGTCAGTGCTCTCAGAAAATTGTTACGTGTTTGTAAGGATTATGCTGTTAGACATGGTTTAGTATACAATGCTAAGAAAAGCCAGTTCATGGTATTTAGAAATATGTGACTCCTATTGTGTTTAATGGTACTGCCCTAGACAGAGTAAAATAGTTTAAATATTTAGGCCACTACATTAATGAAAACTGTAAAGATGATATGGACATCGAGAGGGAGCGAAGTGCACTGTCGGTCCGTGGAAATATGTTGATTCGTAGGTTTGCACGGTGTTGTAATGAAGTTTAGATTGCACTTTTTAAAACCTACTGCCAATATTTTTACGCATGCACCTTCATGTTCTATATAATAACATTTTTAGAGCCCTGTTGGGGCTGCATCGCATTTGTAGCGGCATCAGCTATGTTCGCGGAAGCAAGAACAGATGACTTCTTTGCAATATGTAAACGAGTGTACTCTTTATTGATAGAATGCGTGGCGGCCGCAACAGTATTCTGAACATGTTCGCCGAACGATGTGACGAGCATATGTCAAGGGCAAGTCACTGGAATAGTTTATTAAAAAAGTAATTTTACATATAACCTAATACTAGTATTTAAGGTGTGCAATGTGTTACTAACAATTTACGGATCAAGATCTGAAATAAATAATTATTACGGCCCGCAGCTGCCCCTGCAATAGTCGCCTTGCCTGGGGCCCATAGCAGCATGCTCGACGGGCAGACGCCGGTCGGGCCCAAATGGCCATATGGAAAAATGTCCTATCATACTAAACTGAAGGGAGAAGGCTAGAAAATATAGTAGGTACCTGTATCCGAATCTAAGGCCGCCCTCAGGCCTGGTCAGTCCGCAGGTAGGTGTAAGGCGCATGGAAAGTAGTGTTTAGTGATGTGTATGTGCGTGTGACCTGGACTAGCTGATGTATGTGCGTGTGACCTGGACTAGCTGAGGTGACCAGCAGCGGCCGATTTCCAGGCTGCCCCACAATGCTGCATCACTCCAGTAGGCTTGCCCGCTGGACCATTTCTTTCTTCATGTCACTATTTCAGTCTGTCAACCTTTTCATCCCATCCTCGTCGCCACTGTCGAATCTAGACGTATTAAGATTGGAGAGCAAACACTATGTACTTCTTAAGCCTTTAATGCGAGACTGCGGTGATTGTTGCAAGTTCAAAGTTCAACATTCAATATGCCGGATTTACTTATCACCAAGTTATAAATAGGGAACTAACGCGATCTCTTCGTAAGTCACACGGTTCAGCGTTACAGACACAACTAAATTCCTTCGTTAGATATTCAATACTACACCGCGATAAGAATTCATAAATACGCCTCGTTGACACGTAAAACAAAGAAAACAGTCAACACACAAAAAAGAGCACTTAACGTGACGGCACAATTACTTTCAAAGAAGTTACTTTAATCAGTTAAACACAATACAAGCCTCTTGTCAAGAACTTAAACCCTAGACAACCTAAAACGAGGCGGTTTTCACGAAACACAATTACGTAGCAAAGTCACGCGCACAATTTCCAAAATTCTAGACACTAATAAAAAAAAAACCGGTCTCGCGAATCCTCAGCGGCGGGCGTCGAAAGACACCAATTAACTGCCAGCCGCGTCGAGCTACTAATCTCTCGCCCACGAGCGTCACACGCTGGGAAGCTGCCTACCGATGGCCCTCCCGCGATGCGCGTGACACCCGGTACTATCGGGCGATTCACGACGAAGTCGAACGTAATTGGATGTCGTACAAATTACCTTTTTTGGGCCTTAAAAATAATAATAATAACTATCACTGCTGATCATAAACCTCCCCCATAGATTGGCTCATAGGGAGGATTTGGGGATAGTTGACACGCTTGGCTAGCTTTATTATTTTGAGTCGTTATCAGGTAGATGCTGTTGCCCATCACCTGTTCAATTTCCTTCTGTCGCCTTGTGCGATACCCACGGGACAACGGGGGTGGTGGATATCCTTACACTACACGGTACAATATCTGAATAAATGGCTTTATTGTTAGCAATAGCACATCTTATTCTTTTTCATTATTCAGAACTATAACAGCCAGCACGTTGTCGCTAAAGAGAGTTGTTAAGTAAGCTTACGACCACTTACTTATTTAGTAAGCCTCGGTCGTCCAACAGCCACTCAAAGTAGAGGAAACAGGTCGAGAGTGTGTTCGTAATAATGATATTTTACTTTGTGCAATGTTTTGTTAATTTTAGATTTTCGTGCAATATTTTTTTTATATTTTGCACTATGAACTGGTGGCATAAGAGAATCCACTACGTCATATTATTATGTGGCTGTCGTATCGACTGCGGAAAATGCCAGAAAAATCTTTATGTATTCAATAGGTGTCGATATAACCACCTCATTCGTGAAGCACTCAAGGACACTACCAACAGCTACTGAGGACGGCAACACTCATTGAATAATTTACGCAAAAACAAATGTATGGGGCATATTTGTTTTATTAACACGCCTTTACAATATTACAACAATTATCAAGTTATGACAATTACACTTCTATCTCACCTGAAAATACAAAGAAACGACATTTATATTTAACTAATATCGCTTCCTCAATCGTATCCTTCAGTTTATCTCTCTACAAGTTTACATAACAATAAAATGCACAAAATAATCTAAACATCATCCGCCATTGAATCATAGTTCAAACGTCACTTCGATGAGCCCTCTACCATTTTCCACAGACAACATAGATAAGCGAATCGAAGCAAATTCAAATTAATGAAATGTCATTCATTTCATTACATATATATATATATATATTTATATATATATATATATATATATATATATATATATATATATTACTATTACGACATCCTTCGTTATGGCAGAATCACTCACGCACTATGCTGAATGACCTAAATAGTGTCTTCCAGCGCATATATCTTAAAACGAAAATGTACAAAACAAAGACCATCTGTAATGTCCATGTCAAACTTATGCCGGTAGTTGTTGGGACCACTACGCTCGAAGTTATTAACGAGTAAGTTTATCTAACACAAATAGTCCGAATAGATAAGTTCAGCTTAGACCGAGGGCTCAATTGACTGATTCAACTCGACTGGGCAGCGTTCGAGAGATTACATTAGATGACAAAAAATCTTTATTGATAACTATACAGTGAATATATGAAGTCTCTATTTTCTGAACTGGGAATTATACCTGTGCCTCAGCAATCAGCGCCCTCTCCCAATTGTATGAACTAATAAATTAACAATAAAGGTTCTTAATAAAAATAATGTTTCAAACATATCATACTACTTGATGTGTGAACTCACACTTGAGTGGAGTGCATGTGCGTTCCTGTTGTTTATTTTGTTATACACACAAATTCTCACTAAGACAGCGATGTTGACGCCTGGCAAAGGACGTGCGGAAAGCGGTTGGAGTTAAGACGTTAACTATTATACGTTTCCTTCTACTTTGTCTTTGTCATACGCAGCCGAACAGTAAGAACTTGACAATTAGTATAGAGTGTTCTAGTTGGGTAACATCTATACTGCTTAAGAGCCATTGTTTTAAGCAACGATCTTTGGGCTCTTTCAAGTCGCAAAATGTAGAATTTGCATGTGCCACCCCAAACTCCAATACGATAATTTTGTACTGACTGAACAAGCGCGTAATATGATGTGCGAAGTATATCAAAATCAGCCACATACCTTAAATGTTTAAACGCCCAAATTAGCTTCCTTATCCCAGAGGCTTGTAGATATATATTCAATATTGCTTATATTCAAGCTTGTAGATTATAGTCAAGGAGAGAGGGAATCGAAACAGTATCAAATGCTTTGGCGAGGTCGAAGAAAACACCGATAAATTTTTGTTTAACGTTGTAACGTAATCAACCAAGTCACTAACAGCATTTTTTCTACTTTTTCCCAATCAAAAACCATATTGATGACGTGACAGAATATTATTCTTTCCTTAGAACTTCATTAACCGAGTTTTTAAAACTTTTTCCAAAATTTTTGAGAGAGCAGGTAATACACATATAGGCCGGTAATTGCTTACACTATCTTTGGAGCCACCCTTGTGTACTAGAGTTATAATGGATTTTCCAAAATCTTTAGGAAATATACTCTAATACAAACAGATATTAAAAAGCTTAGTTAAGGGTGGAACAAGAATAATTTTAGCTTGTTTTAAATGTTTACTTGAGATAAAGTCACAGCCTACAGCGCAGTCATTTTTAAGGTTGATAATAATTAACTCCATTTCTGCTTCGTCGGGTTGTATGAGAACACAGAAACTGACAACACAAGGCATATTGAAGTTCTACTGGTAGTTTTCGGTTTCGTCTTGACTTATTTTGTTTGCTAAATTTTACCAATGTTTGATAAAAAATAATTTTGACGTAACAACGTCTTATAAATCGATGAAGCTCGCTGCACGTACGAAAAACATGACTCATGCGGCGTTACCTAGGCGTTCCATTTAAAGTGCAAGCGAGAGCGCGGAACGAGCGACTGTGCGAGCGAATGTGGTGTCAATTGTTTATAGCAACGATAATTGCGGCAATAAAGGTAATGATTCTTTCGATATTAAATATTTCTTATGACGTTGTCACGTTCAACTTTCGTCAGTAAACCGACTTTACAGACAACTGATTTTTACTCTCAATTGTATAAGACTCGTTTTTTATATTATTTATTATACTCTTTAGCTGGTAAATAACAAGATTGTACAACCAGTGTGTGTTTGCAGTAATGACTTTTGGATCTGAGAGGTGATCTTTCATTGCTGGCCGTATGAGGAATGTCAAGGTCGCTTAGAGAGCTATGGAGAGGGCTGTGCTTGGGTTTTTTGCGTGATAGACTTAAAAATGAGGATATCTAAAGTAGTTAGTTATACCAGACTAACTGACATAGCCTAACGGATTAGTAAACTGAAGTTGTAATGGGCTGGCGACATAGCTAGAAGAACTAGCAACCGATGAAGAAGAGGAGAAAAAAGGCTCTTGAGTGGCAGCCTCGTACCGGTAGGCGAAGTGTATGGTGGCCACCCACTAGTTGGAGTGACGACCTGGTAAATTCGGATATATATTACTTATCCGGACAATCTTTTAACAAGGCACAATGAAGAAGTTTTCAATTCCATCATAGTTTCATTCATGAAAGCCACATCTATCAAACACATGACAGTTTACCATCACGATAACGTTTGTAATATCATTCACAGTTACCGACGACGTCAGCGAACTTTGAAAATGAATTTCTAACTAAGCAAAAAATTCAAATATCCAAACAGATAGCTTTCCAGAAGGTTGGTTTTAACGACTGTATAATCTTTTTTTTAATTTAGACGTCACAACTACTACAAACTACAACTACTAACTAACTAACTAGACAAATTACAAACCCCTAGACTAAAAAAAAGAAGAATTCTAATGTTGCACTTGTAACCCACGTTAAAACTGCCTACGCCAGGAGAAAATTTGGAAGACAATCCGCACATATTTATAACAGATAAAATTAAATTCTTAATTTTTACACAACAGCGACACATACATGTAAGAACACACTACAGAGCTGGCTTCGAGGTAAAAATATGATGAAATTGAGAACCTTGTCTTACATTAACGAATATAGTGTAAAGTCATAATTATATTCACTGACTCACATACACACTCACATGCAAACGCACACACACACACACACACACACACACATACACACACACACACACACACACACACACACACACACACACACACACACACACACACAAAAACACACACACGCGCGCGCGCACGTGCTCACACACATACATATTATTTACTAAAGTTGTTAAAGTTCTTTTGTTAACTTAAATTGTTAATTAATTCTTTATGCGCTTCCTCAGGTAGCACTTAATAATTAACTATAATGCTTCTTTTTGACCCCGTTTACTTTTAACTTGTGTTGTATTGTCTTGCTGTAGTTAATACTCACAATAACACAAATGTATCTTTTTGTAATTTTAAGAAGGAGCGGGGTCTCCTAACACAAGTATCATAGGTACTTAAAAGGAGATTCCGGCCATTAGTAATGTAACAATGATGTAAAAGATACTGAATAAAGATTTTTCATTTTCATTTTTTCATTTTTAATTTTTCATTAATATTATGTCATAGGGAGTAATATAATGTTTTATAGACCGAATTTCGGTCACGGTGGCCAGTTTCAGACTAACCATCGGCGCAGGACAGGATTGAAGTGCCCAAGTGTATGCGCAAGCACAGGTGCACTCTGTATTCCCTTACTCTCATAGTCCGATGGGACGGTAAACCGACACGATCGGAGAGATTTCAGGTGCTGGACCAACGGCTTTACGAGCTTTCCGAGGCACGGGGGTGAGACACCGCCAACTTCCTGACTCCGGGCAGCTACTGAGAGTTTCTTGCTGGAAAAACTCAATAACTGAGAGTTTCTTGCTGAAAAAACTCAATAACTGAGAGTTTCTTGCTGGAAAAACTCAATAACTGATTTTTGGCCGACCTGGGATTCGAACCAGGGACCTCATGATCAGCAGTCGCACTACTACAACCACTAGACCAACGAGGCAACGTGATAGGAGTACAAAGCTACTATACTACTCGCATATTACTAAGTGGTAGTGGTAGTTAAGGTAGTTAGTATTGCCTGCCCAGGAGTCCGTATCAGGGTAGGTACTACCCTCTTACCTATTCTCTGGCACTATGTGTGCGTGCACTGCAGAGTTCTGAGAGGTCTGAGGAGTATAGAGAACTAGTATATTACATCTTGAGACGCATTTTATCTTAGTTCTCGGTGGTGACAACTTATCTGTAGTGTTATTTCTTTATAATTAGTGAAAATACCGTTTTATAATATAAAGTAAATTTTTTTAAAACAGAAAATTGGCAATTATGTAAATTAATTAATTAATTAGTCCAACGGATCAAATAGCAGAAGTGGCAATAGGTCAGCTATATAGCTCGAAAAACTGACAACCGATAGGGAAGAAGGTTCTCGAGTGGAAGATTTGTACCGGTAAGCAAAATTTAGGGCAGCCCCCCGCTTGACGGAGTGACGACCTGGTTAGATATGCTGGAAGTTGATGGATGCAGGTAGCTCAGGATCGTACTTTGTGGTTTCCCTTGTGAAAGGCCTATGTACACCAGTGGAATTGTGAAGGGCTGTAATAAAAGAATAATTCACGGCTCCGTAGCGCAGTGGCTTCACAATGAGTTCTCCTTCTCCGTGGCAAGTGAGAGAGTGAGCCGCTATTTGAATTCCACAAGGAACTAGTATTTCTATGGTCTACGTTAATTGTTTCGGTCTGGATGTTTGTCCTAGTGCATTTCAATTACAAGAGAAATCCCTAGAGTGGGGGTAACAGTTCTTTTTAAATAACTTAATTTAAGAATTTTAAAACACCCGGAACAAAAAGAGCTGATGATATTGAAACGGCTACATAGATTTTCTTGAAAAACTTTTTCAACGAAAAAACAATATAAATCGGTTCATCCATATAAGAGCTATAATGTCACAGACACATTTTTTAATTTAAAAAAAGATAAAAAAATGTAAAATATACACAGATACACAGGTACATAGATACATAGACACAGATACACAGATGAACACTACAAACATATAACACCCCTCTGTTTAATCGGGGCATAAAGAAAAACAAATCTATAAGAATATATGGACCTACCCATTTGTCTGGACATAAATCCCCTTTCATATTTATAGCAAACTTCCTACTGCCAGATGTAGCTGTCGAATCGCACAATGGACTCACTGCTCAGTGCCGAAATCGAATATTAGCTCAAAGAATTATATACAAGGCGCTTCCAGTACTATGACAGTGGCTGTCCAAGTGCTTCGTTGCGAGCGAGGTGAAATATATTATTATACGTTACGTATCTTAACAACCATACACTATTTAAAAAACTCTTTAAACGTGTTCAAGAAAGGAGGATGTTCTGAATTTGACTGTATTCTTAATTTTATGTATGTTATCATCGTCAATTGTGAACCGTTTTTAACGATTCTATTTTTACGTTCTATCTTAAGTTACGCTTTAAGAATGGTCTCAAATGCTTTTTTAGAAAGGATTCCACCCTAAGTGGCAAAAATGTCATCTCCTATTTTTATAATTTTTTATAACAATTTAGAATACATTCTACTTGTTATCTTGTGAGATTCCTTTTAATACGGTTTCTTAACTTGGAGCTATAATTATTTTATACACTATATCCTAGCACCGACTTCAGAAGCTTTTAAGTGGAAATTGTCGTATTATTTTTATATTTTTAGCGGCTACTCCTTGTTATAAAAAGTTTAAGTATTTGTTATTGTTTCATAAAATAGATGAAGCGTGACTTTACCACGTATATACAAATTTCATAAAGATAAGGTTCATTTTTATATTCTGCCGTTTGTGCTTTTGTCTATTACCTAAATCCATAGTATATTAAATATTTCAGGCGGACTCCTTTCCTGCTAAGGTGTCCATCTGTATGGAAACATCTTCTTGCCTACTTCTGCCGCCAGCAAGCAGTGTGTGCACTGCTGTATTCCGTTCTGATTGGTATAGAGCCATCCATAGCCTTTTTCGCTTGTGTGAGTTGCAGGTGCCCATAGGCTGCAGTATCCACTTACAATCACATGGACAGTTTATTTTTATTTTCTTTCGTGTAATATGTACGTAACATATTATACGAGAATTTATAACGTTCAATGTTTTAACGTTTTAACCTTAATTAATAAATTTGTTGAAATTATAAAAAGTTTGTCGCATTATAAGGCTTTACGCCAGCTGTTTTAATGTGTAATTAAGTATTTAACGACCGCACTGCAATATTAATGGCGTAATATTTCATATTTATCGATGCCGCGGAAATGGTTCATTTGGCTTTATGCTTTGGCGATGAAAATATTACAAATATATTGGTAAATCCAATTGGGCATACCTTAAGCGCATTAAAAAAATTACGTATAACATGATTATACGGAATTTTTAAAGTAGTTTAAATACATTTCGACAGCACTATCGGCTTCAACGTCCTCGAAAACCATGAAAATGACACCCGTGATGAAAAAATTGATACCAATTGCAGCCGCCATCTTGGATTTACATTTCGACAACCCTATCGGCTTCAACTCTCTCGAAAACCATGAAAATGACACCCATGATGAAAAAATTGATACCTACTGCAGCCGCCATCTTGGATTTACATTTCGACAGCACTATCGGCTTCAACACTCTCGAAAACCATGAAAATGACACCCAAGATGAAAAAATTGGTACCTACTTCAGCTGCCATCTTGGATTTACATTTCGACAGCACTATCGGCTTCAACACCCTCGAAACTCATGAAAATGACACCCATGATGAAAAAATTAATACCCATTGCAGCCGCCACCTTGGATATACATTTCGACAACCCTATCGGCTTCAATTCTCTCGAAAACCATGAAAATGACACCCATGATGAAAAAATTGATACCTTTTGCAGCCGCCATCTTGGATTTACATTTAGACAGCACTATCGGCTTCAACTCTATCGAAAACCATGAAAATGACACCCAAGATGAAAAAATTTATATCTATTGCAGCCGCCATCTTGGATTTACATTTCGACAGCACTATCGGCTTCAACACCCTCGAAAACCATCAAAATGACACCCATGATGAAAAAATTGATACCTGTTGCAGCCGCCATCTTGGATTTACATTTCGACAGCACTATCGGCTTCAACACCCTTGAAAACCATGAAAATGACACCCAAGATGAAAAAATTGATATATTTTGCAGCCGCCATCTTGGATTTACATTTCGACAACATTATCGGCTTCAACACCCTCGAAAACCATGAAAATGACACCCATGATGAAAAAATTGGTACCTAATTCAGCCGCCATCTTGTATTTACATTTCGACAGCACTATCAGCTTCAACACCCTCGAAAACCATGAAAATGACACTCATGATGAAAAAATTTATACCTATTGCAGCCACCACCTTGGATTTACATTTCGACAGCACTATCGGCTTCAGCACCATGAAGCAAATACAAAGAGGAGACGTTCTAATTAAATTTCACTATGTAACAACGCGTGACAATTTACGGGGTGAGGGGATGCAAAGCCACGCCCACTTTACATGATCTACATCTACCGATAAATAGTAAAACTACTCGAATCGTTCCATATCGATGTTGCAATGTAGTTTAGCTACCTTGACGGTAGATGGCGGTATGTTCACAAAATGATTATAAACTATAAAAATAATATTTTAACGATTAAAATTTCTTTGTCTGAATGCAAAACAATTTTCAGCAACTTCGTATGATTATTTTACCAATACTGAGCTCTACGTACCCATATATTTTTAATTCACATGATACAAAGTGTCGCCATCTAGTGTCGAATATATTTAATTATATTTGAAAGCCGATGTGGAGATTTTTCTAGAACTATTTTAATAAATTAGGTTTAAAATTACTTACAAATAAAATGTGATGCCATCCAAAGCATCAGAGTGTCTATCTCATGAAGCAAATACATTCAGACAAAGAAATTTAAGTCGCCAAATATTATTTTTATAGTTCTCATAATAATTTTGTGAACAGGCCGCCATCTATCATCAAGTAAATCTCATAAAAAATAGGGCCGTAATTAGAATTCAATTATTTTACCCAGTAACCCAACATTCAATATTAAAATGAAGGAAATTGTACTGAGGCTGATTTTTACGAAATGTTTAAGTTATATTTAAGTGACATTCTATATGCAAAGAATGACTAAAATACAATTTAAATATGTTTAGCATTTTGTAAAAGTCAACCTTCAAGAAATATTTATTTTATCCTTAGTAAAATAAAGTCTCTTTGAAACCAAATATTCTATGTTCAATATTTAGTAGGATATTTAATTTGGAATTAAATATCCTACTTATCTCACTAATATTGTAAAAGCGAAAGTTTATGTGTTCTTTCCGTCTCCTTGACCTTATTCAACACTAAGTATGTACTGTGTATGTGTATATGTTATTTTTTCACGCAGAAACGGCTGGACTATTATTTATGTGTGGGTTATACTTCTTAATATCTCTGAGGGAGAACAAATAATAGATAAATTATTATAATTAATATAATTTTATAAATCAATTAAAATATAAATATATAATTCCAAATTTAGGCATCCGAATGCACTTTTTCAATGCCAATCTTAGAACAAAAAATAGACGCGCTCACGGTGAATAAACGCGGTTTCGTTCGAAAACTTATCTTGTCACTGACACTTGCACTTATTCACTTTTCACCGTTATTAACATAATATACTCGATTAATGCTATCGTAAAGTTATTTGAATTGTTTTGTAGTGCTCCCACTCGACATAAAGTACTAAATTCTATTTTAAATTCAATTACCTGCAAAAATAACTGTTTTGGTAAGTTGCTGTCGGTTTGTTGCCCTATCGTTTTCTATGATTGCAAAATGCTTAAAACGAATATCTATATATTTTTCAACTATAGATTTAATGAGAAGTATAACGTGATTATCAGTCGGTGATTGGTCAAACATATGATTGAACGATTGTTTGAAATAATCTTGTCCAATAAGAGACTTTAATGTATTCGATACAATTTTATGTTTACTGAAATTAGGAGTGTTCAAAGATTGTGATTTAACACAACGTATGCTGCATTCGGTTCGTATGCATATATTTATGACATCTTTAGAAGGAAAAGTAAGACCACCTTTATTTTTAGTTTTTATCAAAAAAAGGTCATTATCGTCGTAATCATCAGCATATAATTCATGAAGGCAGCTCTCACATTTGATCTTTGAATGTAAATAATTAACTACATACCCAGAAATATATGCAATAATATGACGGCGCAAATAATGACCTATCATTGTATTTAATTGCGCATCAAATTCTAATAGCAAATCATCAGGCATAGGTTCGACATCCATGCCATCTAATGATTCCTCACTCAAGTCATTTTTCAAAATCCGATAACGTTCTGAAGTAATATTAATTTTTTTCACGGAGGATTCATTCAAAATGGCAATATCCTCTAAAGGAATACAATTTCCTCTGAAACCCTCTTTCAGTTCTGTATTTATCAGAATTTTTTTGTAAGCTGCTTTAAACTGACGTGAGGTTGGATTATTATTTGCCCTTCCATGTGCCCTTATGACCCCAAAAAATAGTTCTAAATGATCTTGCGAAAATTTGTATAGAGTAAGATATTTTAGTATATTTTCTTTTTTAATCAGGCGGTCGTACAAGAAAAGTGTGCTGTTGATACATGTTAAAAGACCTACAAAGCCAGTTTTTCGGGTTGTAGCGATAACAGGCTTATCTTCATCAGGAGCTACTATAAACATTAAGTAATATTTGGCGTATTTCAAATAATCTTTTGTTTTCATAATATTCTTTTCAAATAAGGGTTTTTTATGTTTATTCTGACACGTGTTTCTAGAGTTGAGAATGTCAAAGATATTGTTAACTAGGCGGATAAAATTAATTGTTGCTGCCGCATTTTTGAATTCAACGTTACTTTTTTCACAAACGTGGAGTGCGTCGGCTACGCTATTACTAAAAAGCTGACTGGCTAATTTTACTTTCATTTTTTGTTGCTGAAAATGTATATGCTTGTCTCCTAACTTGTTTCCTAGATGTAGGCCTTCAGATTTTTGTAGGTTATTAAGCTTGACGAGATAAGACCATTCAATACAATTGCCCTGATAATCAAGAAACCTCCTTTTATTTTCTAAGGCATTTCGCACAAGTTTTAGCATGTGGCATGCGTCGAGAAATACTGCTACTTCGTAGTTAGCACTAGGGTGTTTAAAAGTAGATTTCATTTTCTGAGGTACTAACGAACATCCTAACTTTTTAAGCATAGCAATATTTGCAGCGCAACCATCTATCGTTAGTGAAACAACGTCTACACCATTTTCTTGGCATTTGTAGAGACATTGTTGAACTATTGAGGCCCGTTGTTCTCCGGTCATAGAACGAATCAGAAAAAAACCCACAGGTAATTTCCACCGTTCTGTTTGAGATACAAGCAACAGAACTAAAGCTTGAGACGCCTGATCCGAGTTATCCTTCTGCACGTCATTAAGCCCAAGATCAACATAACCATGATATTTATTTCCGTCCCATTCAACATGCTTCTTAATAGCCATGTCATCCATCATAAGACTGCACAAAGCGCGTTTGCCTGATGAGTTGGTTTTGTGCTTTAATATGTTAAAAGCTTCAGCTGTAAATCCAGCTTCACCATTGACACTTTCATACCATTTAGAAATTGTTCTCGGATGGGGTAAGCATGTATCGAAAGTTTTTCTGACGTATGAATACGCATTCGGCGAAAAATAATGAAGCGTCAAAGCGAATGATCTGAGAGCTGGAGAATATTTCTTTTTCAAATTAACTTTTTTAATTTTTGATAACTGACGCCCAACCAAGTCTTTCAACTTTACATTTATTGAAGATAAAATTTCGGAATCCTCTCCCTGTATAAGATGTTTGGTTTCCAATTCTGTAATTAAGGCAGTTAAATTTTGAACCTGAAAGAAAAGCGAAAAGTATTTGAAGCGTATTTCATTTAGAAAAGAATACACCTTAAAGTGGTTCGCGAGGCGAAAGTAGTGCCACTGTATAAGTACCTTCTTTTTCAAACGTATAACTTTCATTTGAAGTCTTCTGATCTTTAGCCCATCTTTTTTCGCTTTCCATCGAAGTTGTTCTATTTCTTGCTTTAGCTTCTTCTTTCTAGGGGAATCATGAAGTATCAAAAATTCATTTAAATCACGTGTAGTAGGCCTAGGTGATGATATTGTGGGCTCTGGTAATTTTCTTGTAAGCTGTAACATTAAGAATAAAACAACAATATGAAATAAACTCATTCTATCAAAATAATTAAAACTAGTAAAATACAAACTGTATCCAAACGAACCGATATATCCAGATTTATACTAGGTAAAGTTCCCTTCTTTAATTTTTTAAAGCCTTTTTTTGTAACTGTGAAGT
>JAVANC010000017.1:3207328-3236705 GCA_033319125.1 Parnassius glacialis
GTGGTACACCCCGGCTCGAGCCGGCCCATCCGTGCGACAAACAAAAGCTGCCGCCTGGCTCTACCACTGTTAAAATATAATATACCGCTCTGCGTCTGTATAAAGGGTAGCAATTGTCATTGTGCGCTGTTTCTTTAATAGCTGTTTAGGGGAATTTCTTTGTACATTTTCCTTCTTTCATACATGGCGATATTGAATTTCGTACTCCACATGGACAGTGAATCATATTTCGGACGATGGTATCATACTCAGTACTACTTTATCTTGCTCAGGATCCGGAATCTCTGCGCTTATTATGTCGTCTATTTGGCTGGGCCGCAACTTCTCTTAAGCCATATTAGAATGTGGGCATGCGGTAATCCTCTTTTTTGCCATTCAATTGAATACCTGAAGCACTGCAACCTCTCCGAAAATTTTCCCTTTGTTAATTACATACATTAATTTTGTACTTTTAATCTAAATACTCTAGCAACTAAATTGTGTCTGTCAGTACCTTTTTGACCAGGCATTAGCTCCTCGGTTATTTCTTTCCATGTGGGATTGTAAGTAAAAGTAACAAAAAGATCAGGTCTTCCGTAAGTTCGTACATAGGCGAATGCGTCTTGTGTGTACTCATGTAGGTAGCGGGGGACTGTTAACGGAATGATGAGGGCAGAAGTTACCATTTTACCTAAATCTCTGGGGTTTACATTGGCGTCGCTAGAAACTGAATCTTGTAAATGTATATAATCCTCAACGCGCAGCTTTTTTGATTTAAAGATATGTAACGGAGACGTTCACTTTCTACCTTCACATACATGTCTACCAAAAATTGATGAAATAATTGTCTACACCGGGCTAAGAGGTTAAAATCATTTTCTCGCAACATCATATGATACGCATGAAAATTCATACATGAAACTTTTTTGTTCGGAATAGGCTCCTTTGTGGACCGGGTTTATGAGTGGAATTTGAAAATCATAATCCTCTTGTCTTTTGCAATAAATCAATGGGTATTGCAGAGCGTCATAAAACTTGTGTGTATCGGCTACCCGTTGCAACGTATCATCACGTGCTCGCAAGACAATGTCTTGTGAAGGAAATTGATCACCACTATTACGGCTGCTATTTCGTTTTATCAAAAGTGCATTGTAGCGTCTTTCATGCTCTCCTTGAGGGGTCCGATCTGCGTGAATGACGACTTTATAATCCTCTTCAGGTAGGTTTTATAAAGCAGTTTTAAATGTTTTGACTAAAATGTTACGTTCATGCAGAATCTTTGAATTTTGAACACTGTGTCTCTCTCAACTCCCTGGGTAAATTGGCAGCGACTGTCTACCTCAATTTCTTCGTCACCCATAAAATATACTTGTAAAAATTTATGCTGTTCGCTTTCAGCTGGAAAAAGTTCAGTTTATTCTGTGATAAATTTGCCCTTGCACCGTAAATGTAGGCGAAAATCCCGGCATTATTATTTCCCGGTCAACTACGAAGGACGTCATTTGAAGCATAAGTTATATTTTCCGGATCCTGTTAAAAAGCGCCGTGACTCATTAGCATCATATTTTTTTTATAGGATAAGTGTGACAAACGAGCACACAGTCCACCTGATGGTAAGTGGTTGCTGCGGCCATAGACATCTACATTTATCCTCTCTTACAAATCAAAATGCAGATGCGTTTGCCACCCGTGAGGACTAAGATAGAATGCCTCATTTCCATTAAAAAGGGCCTCCGGCCACCTGTACTCACCAAGCGAAACGCAGAGGTAAACCTCTACTTCACGCTGGTTTTCTGTGAGGTCATGGTACCACCCCGTTCGAGCCGGCCCATCCGTGCGACAGCAAAAGCTGCCGCGTGTCCTATACCACTGTAAAAATCTCTTTTGTAAAAAACTCTCGTTTTCAAAGGTCTTCTGGTTCCCCAAGTAACGGAAGAGACACTTTGCCATTGGAACAACACATGCCTGCGGTCTCATCTTTCCATTTTAAAACGCTGCAAAACCGACACGCCTTGTCCATCAGTCCGATAACAACTAACCTGTGATTTTTATTGTTTTATTGTCGCTTCACGACAGTTTGGCGCCCAACGTAAAAGTCCTCTTTCTCTCTTAATTCAAACTGTTCAAACACACGCGGAGCTTGAGGTTTCTCAGCGCGACGGCACGCAGTGCCTGGAGTAGGTGCGCTCGCAGCGTCCGGAGCTGGCGCACGTAGCGCCTGGGGTAGGTGCGCATCAGCACTTGGAGAAGTAGTCGCCGCGCCCAGAGGTAGCGCGGGCAGTAGGTGCACTCGGCGCCTGAAGCAAGCAGTCGTAGCGCGCCTGAAGGTAGCGCGGGCAGTAGGTGCACTCGGCGCCTGGAGCAAGCAGTCGTAGCGCGCCCGAAGGTAGCGCGGCAGTAGGTGCACTCAGCGCCTGGAGCAAGCAGTCGTAGCGCGCCCGAAGGTAGTGTGGCCCGTGCTGGAAAGCAGACTGCCGACGAATTCGATGTAGATGGAGGCTTGCAGGATCCCGGGGCAATGCGGCCCCGGGATAAGGCCTTTAGTAGATGCTTCTCCTTTGAGAACTGAAGCGAGACTGTCCTGTATTCTCCAATTGTTCGGCTTTTATACCTTTTTAGAGAGAACGAGAAATTATTTAAATTAAAACGAAATTTATTGTAAATGACCTAGGGCCAAAGAGTATTTATGTAGAAAGAACATCATACCAGAGACGAATTTGAGTAAAAGTTACCTTAACAACGATATAAATAATAGTTGTCATATTTAACAATTTTGGTTTTTGGACTGTTATTAAGAAACTATTACGTTTTAGTAAGAAATGAGATATTATTCATTTAGGAAAAACTAATGCACAGCAGCGTGCATGAAGCCTGAAATTGTAGAGTTACAGAGAATTCAATAAAAGACCAAAAAAGGTAAGAAGCGATTTTAAAAGTGCTAAATAGTGTGAAAATTACGAAGTAAAATGATATGTTATTGTGTAAAAAACGTTACAGGATCCTATAGAAATAAAAGTGTTGCAAAACATGAATGCAGAAAATCAAAAACAGAATGGAAAAATAGTATAAAGTGATGCAAAACATGAATGCAGAAAATCAAAACAGAATGGAGAAATAGTGTACAATGAAATGTAAGTAGCATAACACTACAGTTTGTTCTGGTGTTTCAGATTTCCTTATAGTAGATTGACGTTTAGCTTGCTCAATGAGTCTGTGTTGAGTTTCATCAGGTGTTTCCGCGGCTTTTAAGGCGGCCTGACGTTCCGCTTGTTCGAATAGCCTTTGCTGACTTTGAACAGGTGTTTCAGTAGCTCTTAAAGTAAGATTGACGCTCTGCCTGTTCAAGACGCCTTTGCTGACTTTGAGCAGGTGTTTCAGTAGCTCTTAAATTAGCTTGACGCTTTGCCTATTCAAGACGCCTTCGCTGACATTGAGAAGGTGTTTCAGAAGCTCTTAAAAAAGCTTGACGCTCTGCCTGTATAAGACGCCTTTCCTGACTTTGAGAAGGTGTTTCGGAAGCTCTTAAAGCAGCCTGACGCTCTGTCTGTTCAAGACGCCTTTGCTGACGTTGAGAAAGTGTCTCAGATGCTCTAAAAGCAGTCTGACGCTCTGCTTGTTCTTGCCTTCTCAGTCAGCATCTTCTAAAAATTCTAGCGATCGAGCTAATCTTTTCGCTTGTCTTTGAGAAGATACTCTTGAAAGGCTGGACGTTTGCGAGGCATTATGAAGTAACATAAAACTATTTTTAAAAAAAAACGTTAAAATACCTCAAATCCAAAATATCTAAAAGGAATATTTTTATTCCATTTTTAAATATTTTTTAAAATCAAAACAATAAAACCAATTCAAGACACAACACGAAGCTGAAAACGATAGCCAAAAAAATCGAATCACCTTAAACCAAGTCACAAAACACATCGCCAGAAAACCGAAATCGAAAGCTGTAGTCAATATAAATATAACCAACGAAAAAGAAGTAAGTGGTATAGGTACCGTATACACTATCTATACTATTAATATTCCTTTGAAATGTTGTTAAACAACCTAAAACAACGAAAACCATTTCACGATTCTAATAAACAAAATCCAAAATCAAAACCAGTCTAAATATGTATAAAGGAATACCAACCAAATCAACAAAACCGTACCGGTCGTCCGTCTTGTAGAATCGTGGTGGCGCACCTAGCTGAATTTAATTTGCAACATATTTGATTTTCCCACGGGAATGATATGTTTTTTCGCTGAAAAAAAATCAAAAGTAGCCTATGTCACTCTACAGCTACCGAACTATCCCCATACCCAAAAATCCATGCCATGCCGACGCTCTGTTTCGACGTGAAAGAAGGACAATCTTGCAACATATTCTATTTTTTCCACGGAAATGAGATGTTTTTCTGCGGAAAAAAAGCTAACCTATGTCACTCTACAGCCACCGAACTATCCCCATACAAAAAATCATGCCATGCCGATGCTCTATTGCGACGTGAAAGAAGGACAAACAAACAAACACACTTTCGCATTTATAATTTTAAAGTATGGATTTAAGTCACCCCCGGCGCCCGCGCCCACAGCTGCTACACACGGTTTTTTGTTCTAAAATTTCCGGTTATTAGCATACATAGAAGTATTTTATTGAGACAAATCTCTCCCTACAATAGGAGAGAGCCATATCTGAACATTTACGAGCTAATGATAATGAAGAAAGAGCAATACTCGTATCAATCACCCTCTTCAAAATTTACTACTAATAGATAATCTACCTCTCCTATTGTAGAAAGAACATGAACACAAACTTGGGAGAGTCTTGCTGCTGCTATATTACGGTTGGAGCACCAAGTAGACTATCAGAGTGACTGACCATCAGGTAGACTGTATGCTCGTTATCGTGTAGTGTGGAAACTTATTGGTTCAGTGATGCGCTAATTCTGGTTGTATTGACTGAGACAATTAACTTTTCCTGTCGTTTTACAACTTTGGCCACCCAAAGGCTTGTCTGGAAGAAACAGCTTTTAGCGATAAGACCGCCTATGGAAACTAATTTTTTACATTTTGTATTCTTTTGTCTCTTTTTTATGTTTTTGTACGTGCAATAAACAATAATTTATCTATGTCGTTTATCACCCTTATTCTATAAAAGTATAAGGTGATGGAGTCTCTAGCGACGCTATCATATACTATGTTTATTTACCTAGGTGGATTGAAAAGTACTCGGCCTAACACAGATCCATTCAATTCTAAAAATCAAATCTACCCACATTATTTAGTTCAGTTCAGACTAGTTCATTGTGTGAAGTTCGAAACTTGTGCGATAATTAGTTGTGATTTTATAAATTTATTAACAAAGTAATCAGACATAATTTCCGCGAATGGAGCAAACCGAGCAGCGTGTCGTCATTAAGTACCTCCATAAGAAGGGGCTATCATCAAAAGCCATCCATGATGACATGGTCAGTACATAAGGCGATTGTGCTCTGTCATATTCATCCGTCAAAAAATGGATAGCAGAATTTAAGCGTGGTAGAGAGAGTGTGAAAGATGAACCCCGCTCTGGAAGGCCTTCGACGTTAACTACTGACGAAAATATTAAAAAAGTACTTGATTTAATAATGGGAGACCGCAGATTAAAAATTAGAGAGATAGCCGAGATTATAGGCATCTCTTATGAATGAACTCAAAACATCATTGTCAACGAGTTGGGTTTCCACAAGGTGTCTGCGAGGTGGGTTCCGCGACTGCTTTCAGTTGAACAAAAAAAGACGCGATTGACTATTTCACTCGACTGTTTGGAGTTATTTGAAGCCGATGCAGATGATTTTTTGAATCGTTTTGTTACTATACACAAAACATGGGTTCATTACTGTACATTGGAAACAAAACAACAATCAAAACAGTGGAGAAGACCTGGTTCACCACCCCCTAAAAAGGCTAAGTCGATTTTGTCGGCAAATAAGGTGATGCCTTCAGTATTCTGGGACTCGAAAGGTGTGATTATGATTGATTATCTTGAAAGGGGTCAGACTATAAACTCTGATTACTAATGTACCTTACTACGTCGTTTACGAGAGGAAATAAAAGAAAAACGTCGAGGAATGCTCAGAAGAAAAGTCCTGTTTCATCAAGATAACGCCCGTGTTCACACGTCAGTACAGTCAATGGCTGAAATTCACAACTGTGGCTTTGAACTGTTACCGCATCCGCCGTATTCACCTGATCTGGCACCATCAGACTTCTTTCTGTTCCCTAACCTAAAAAAGCACTTGGGAGGTCAAAGATTTTCGACAAACGACGAGGTCAAAGCAGCTGTAGAAGCATATTTTGACTCTAAGGAAGAATCATTTTTTTTCAACGGTCTAAATGCTTGGAAGGGGAGGTGGCAAAAGTGTATTGAACTTGATGGTGATTATGTAGAAAAATATAAATATAACTGATTTAGTATGTGTTTATTTTCTTGGTTAGGCCGAGTACTTTTCAATCCACCCTCGTATAATATGAATTTAAAATTTATTATACAAAAGCCTCAGAATATCTATTTTCAAATACAAAAGGTAAACAAGACACAATAAAAAGCTGTACGACATGTGAAATAGCGTACACAATATTTTATTCCAATAAACGAATGCTAGTTATATAAGGATACAGAACAGCACGCTCGTTTATTCGTTTCAAACATAGACGAGATATTAGAAAAACACATTTTCTGAACGGAAACAGTACAATTTACGGCTGCTTTTAGAATGCAACAAAAATTATCTGTTTCTTTATATCTTAAAGATTATTACAGGTATTTACGAGACCTCTCTCTCTGATTGTAAGTTAATTCTGAACCTCATACTCGTAGACAACTCCATCTTTGTTTGATTAACAATAACATGGCAAATTTGTTGCTGAAAATTACAATGGAATGCCACCTTAACAGTTAAAATTTTACTTTAATGAGTAGTTAAATCTGATTTTATACGTGGGAGAGCCATGCTGTAGCTATATTAGTTGTATAGTTGTAGCACGAATGGGTTAGCTCGACCGGTGACACGCACAATACAAGCATAAAATAGCAGCTTAGCACTGCTGTGTTTCGTATGGTGAGTGTAGAGAACCGGAGACCCTTTTTACTAGAAATGACGCATTCCATCTTAGTCCTCACGGATGACATCGCATCTGCATTTTCATATGTAATAGAAGATAGATGTAGATGTCTATAGGCCGCAGCAACCACTTACCATCAGGTGTACTGTGTGCTCGTTTGTCACCCATATCCTATAAAAAAAACCGGCCAAGTGCGAGTCGGACTCGCGCACCGAGGGTTCCGTACAAATCCGTAGGTATATAAGTTTAAAATTATTAAAAATATTTTTATTATATGATGTAACTAAAAATTTATACTTTTCGCAATTTTTCCTTTATCTGTGCTATAAAACGTTGCTTCGTACCAAATTTCAAGATTCTGTGTTCACGGGAAGTATCCTGTAGGTTTTGATTCCCTTGCGAATGCCAAAAATTTGCGGCATAAACGGCTGTATCTTTTGATTGTGTTGGCTTAGAAGTTTGATTTTTTCACAGCTCCAAGGGACAGCAGACTTGAGTATTTGGTATGAATTTCAGCTTGATAACTCCACGCGTTCCTGAGAAAAAGGGTCTTGACAGACTGACAGACAGACAGACGGACAACAAGATCCGTTAAGTTAGTTAGTTAAGATCCTATAAGAGTTCCGTTTTTTCCTTTTGAGGTACGGAATCCTAAAAATAAGAACTGGAGACCCTTTTTACTGGAAAAGAGGCATTCCATCTTGCTCCCCACGGGTGCCAACGTATCTGCATTTTGATTCTTTATTGAGGATAGATGTATTCGTATATGTCTATGAACCACAGCAACCACTTACCATCAAGTAGACAGTGTGATAGTTTCCTAACTTACGTAGTTTCGTTACTTCGTATCCTATAAAAAAAACTTCAATGATCTAACTAGAATTAAATAGTTTCACATTCTAAAGTCGGTGCTAAGACAAATTTTATAAAAATAATTTATTTAAATTTAAGCCCCGAATTCAAAAGCTGTTATGCGTTGTTTTTTTTCTTTTTTGTTGTCTTTGAATTCTGCTTTTAATAAGAACTAAATGTTAAATTGTTTGAGTAAACTAAGGAATAATGAGTAGAATAAAGAAAAATTCCTAGTGGAGGGTTAATGTTTTTTTTATAGGATAAGGGTGACAAACGAGCACACAGTCCACCTGATGGTAAGTGATAGCTGCGGCCCATATACATCTCCATCTATCCTCTATTACAAATCAAAATGTAGATGCGTTGTCTCCCGTGAGGACTAAGATGAAATGCCTCATTGCCAGTAAAAAGGGCCTCCGGCCACCTGCACTCACCAAGCGAAACGCAGAGGCAAACCTCTACTTCACGCTGGTATTCTGTGAGGTCGTGGTACCACCCCGGTTCGAGCCGGCCCATCCGTGCGACAGCAAAAGCTGCCGCGTGGCTCTACCACTGTAGACGTCTATGGGCAAGAACTTACCATCAGTTGGACTGTGTCCTGTGACTATCGACCATATTCTATACAAAAAGCCATAACTTTATCAACACCTGTAGAACATCTGAATACCAAAAACTTGCAAATTTATATATATTTATTTGTACTCTTTTAACGATCTACGTTGATACCCAATTCCATGTTTCTAAGTAAGTTAAAAGTAGCTTAGGTTTTTAAAGAGTGAGTCAGTGACTAATAAAAAAAAGCAATTATCAGACCTTAACAACTCAAGATTAATATAAAGTCCGTTTAAAAATTGGATTGGGGTCTATGTATTTATAGGGTCCTTTATAAGCATGCAAAATTATAAGTAAATAGATTTAATAGATATTGAGTTGCGAGGGGTTCGAATGTGACTTGAAATGGTTCATGTAAATATAGTTATGGTGTGTCATCCATTTCTTTTTCGAACATGGCTGAAACACCGCATGCACTGTGTTTCTAGATTGTTTATTTACTATGCAAATAATTATGGAAAATAATTTATAACAATTTTATTTTAATTTGTCAAGTCGTTGACTCTTAAGTTATTTTTTTTTTAAATTTAATTAAAAAAAACAAAAGCGTATGGTTAGCAATTTTCTCAGATCTTTCGTCAGATGTATCAACGGAACATGTAGCTGCGTCCATGAATCGCGATCCCGATGGAGCTTATTTCAATAAACATTTCGTGGACACTGGACCCAATCTAACTAAAGATTACCCCTTTATAGCCTTCATTCATTTATTCATTACAGCCTATAAAAGTCCACTGCTGAACATAGGCCTTCCCCAATGATTGTCTCGTTGGGAGTATTTTGCCTTAGTTACCATTTGTCACGCTTGGTAGATGGGCAGTTTTTTTTATTATTTTGAGTCTTTACCATGCAGATGCTGCCCATCTCCTGTTTTAAATTCCCTCTGCCTCTTACGACACCCACGAGATGGCTTAGGATAGTTACCCACTATCCTTATACCGCCGAGTAGTAGTTTAACTATAAAGTAAAATATAAAATAAGTTAATATACGCGATAAAATCCGTAAAATTAATTTTATTTAAATGTGTTCACTTATTACTTAAGTAAGGATTGGTTAAGTATGTGGATTGTCTAAATGGGTAGCTGGGCTGGCTTATCCCATGCTGAGTTCGCTCAGCCCATCGCAGAATCTTTCCTCTTCTTGATACCTTGTTTAGAGCCGAAACACGTGTAGTATTATCGACGGTGGTGTGTCTTTCCTAGCGGTGTGGGTATATGTGATCACTGTGCTAGTGCACGCTAATTAATGAGGGAAGTCTACTTTTAACATTAAATAAGGGTGAAAAACGCGCGTACAGACCGCATGATTATACGTGGTAGAGCCATGCTGCAGCTATATTAGTAGGATAGTTGTAGCACGAATGGGTCGGCTCGACCGGGGAAGGACCACGCTCTCACAGAATACTAGCGTAAAATAGCAGTTTAATACTGCTGTGTTTCGTATGGTGAGTGTAAAGAACCGTCGACCCTTTTTACTGGAATTACTTTTTCATGGGTGACAACGCATCTGCATTTTGATTCGCAAACCAGGATAAATGTAGATGTCTATGGGCCACAGTAACCACTTACCATCAGGTGGACTGTGTGCTTGTTTGTCATCCGTTCCTATAAAAAATGATGGTAAATGGATGCTGCGATTCAAAGGAGGACCCACTCTTATTACAGCCGTAATATAGCTTTAGATTGTCTCTACCACTAGATTCTTCAAACTAGGTAAAACATCCAATCGTCGACGACCAAGTTCTTTCCGATCGGCTTGACTCACTGACACTGCGTGGAGATGTTGCATGTCTTGGCGTATTTTATCGCATCTTCCACGGAGAGTGCTCTTAGGAATTGTTCGGGCTAATTCCAGTTCAATTTCACCAACGCACATCGCGGCAAAACTCGCAATACTATCCATACCATCTGGATGATTGGCGGTCCACCACTGTGCGATTTAGACAAATTTTTCTTTATCACACAACTTCCTTGTAGAATCGATTACCAGCAGCGATTTTTCCGAACCGATAAGACTTAGAAACCTTCAAGAAAAGAGCCTACTCCTTTTTAAAGGCGCGACAATGCATCTGCAATTCCCCTGGTGTTGCAGATTATGCTCGTTTGCCCGCTATCCTATAAAAAAGAACACACTTTTATTTTCACGGAGATCTTGGCAAATAAATTTTAAAATTTTAAATTACTTTTTGTGTCAACTATATGACTATATTCATAAAATCCTTTTAAATATAATAAAACCCCAACCAACATTATGGCTCGCCACGAAAGCGATGAATATTAACGATGAAATATTTTCAGTCCAATAACATTCGATACCCAATCGGATCACTCACTACGTTCACGATCGTTATTTATAATTTATGGAAATGAACCTGGAACTCCATCAGGGTAAGGTAGTCATATTTTTATAAAAAGTAATGGCCCTCGGTGCGGCGCGCGTTTTTCATGCAAATTTATGGGATCGGTTTTAGCATTATTTTTTAAACCGACGGCGATTTCTTGACGAAGTATTGAATTGTATTGCGAATGAAAATCAACCATGTTTGAAAATATTCTAATTTATTTCTCTTTAACACGAAACATGGCAAACTTGGTAAACTAAGCCGTTATTGTTACAGACTATTAAAGTTCATTGCTAAACACAGTCCTCCCTCATAGATTGCCTCATAGGATTATATTTGCCATAGTTGATAGGCCTGACTGCCTCGTTGGTCTAGTGGTGGCAGTAGTGCGACTGCTGATCATGAGGTCCCGGGTTCGAATCCCGGGTCGGGGCAAAAAACCAGTTATTGAGTTTTTCCATCATTTAATCATTTTTAAAAAACGTTACCTCCACGCTAGGATTTTCTCCTATATCGTGGAGGCAGTTTACAAACACAAATTGCACAAGGACAAACATCCAGACCCGGAACAATTATTTGTAGGCCATACAAATACTTGTTCCGTGCGGGATTCAAACCCGCGGCCCCCAGCGCTCATTGGTAAGCCACTGCGCCACGGAGCCGTCAAGAAATTCTCAGTAGCTGCCCGGAGTCAGGAAGTTGGCGGTGTTTCACCCCCGTGCCTCGGAAAGCACGTAAAGCCGTTAGTCCTGCGCCTGATCTCTCTCCGGTCGTGTCGGTTTACCGTCCCACCGAACTATGAGAGTGAGGGAATAGAGAGTGCACCTGTGCTTGCGCATACACTTGGGCACTTTAATCCTGTCCTAAGCAGAAGGCTAGTCTCAGTTGAGACCGGTCGCCGTAACCGAAATTCGGTCACGGCGTGGCAGGCGGTGGAGGACATTATTATTAGTTGTTAGGCTTGGCAAGCGGGTTGGCAGCTGTAGTTTTTATTTTTATTATTAGTCCTCTTTTATTTCTAGTTTAGTTTGCTGCCCGTCTCCTAATTTGTTTCCCTCCGTCGCCTCTTACAACACCATCAGGATGATATAGTGTAGTGGATATCTCCTTAATTCGCTGTGTGACAACATCATCTTTCTCTTTGAACTGATCTATGTATCTCTTTCTTGGGCTTCCTCTTCTTCTCATTTCCTCTATCTTTATTTCTAATATGTTCTTTATACAATACTCGTATCGCACCGAGTGCTCAGATTACCGTGTAGTGGCAGTATAAGAATATCCCACACTGTACAATTTAATTTCACCGCTAGCATTTAAAGCAAGCTTGTATTTAAAAAACAGGCTTCGCTTAATTGCTTCGAGTGAAACTACAATTACTGCAAAGCATTACGGCATTTTACGGTTCCTTGTGAAATAAATTTCCCTTGTGTAACGATTTTCTTGATTTTAATTTATGGCATGCTGTTTGTTACAAATTAAATTACGAGTATATTACATCAATATTTTATTAAATTTTATTTTACTTTTCTTAAAGTAAAATAAATAATACCTTTTTTAAAACTTGATTTTTCAACCTCAAGAAAAGGAGAAGGCGATTTCTTTGCTACTTGCGAACCGAGTTAAATGATTTTTTTTTAAATTAAAGGGTTTTACATGCAGAGTAGTCTTAATGATATAAAATGGAAAAATTATTCACCCTTAAGGTGGAATTTCATTTTAATGTAAAATTAGTGCATCTAACCGTTTAACTTGTATATAAATGAGCTGCTCGAGGGGTTCAGCAGCACTCAGGATGGTTGCCATGTGGATGGATTTGACACACTTCCATGTGAAAGTGTGTAAATAACCTAAGTTACGCCGACGATATGGTGTTGATGAGTTTCTCGATCAGCGCGCTCAGCAAGCTTCTGAGAATCTGCGAGGCTTTTGCAAGTGAACACGGTCTTGTTTATAATATAAAGAATAGTGAGTTTGTCTTTACTTAAAGCTAAAAATAAGAATCCGACACACATACCACCTATTAGACTCTACAACACTGCTTTATTGTGATTATCACCTTTTCAAAACTTGGGACACTACGTGTCCGAGGATTTGCGTGATGAAATTGACATAGAGAGGGAGCGTAGGGCTTTAGCAACCCGGAGTAATGTGTTGGCCCGTAGGTTTGGACGATGCAGTAGTGCCGTAAAATAACTATTTTTAAGGAATACTGCCAGTCGTTCTATTGGTACTTCCTATGGTTCAAGTAGACACAAAGGACGTATCAAGTTTTAAAGGAGCAATATAATAATTAATTTAGAAAACTGTTGGGGCTGCCCCTCTTTTGCAGTGCATCAGGCATGTTTGCGACGCCCGCATTGACGGGTTTGACATGAAAATGTGCAACAAGACAAAAACAAGATTCTAGAACTATTTTTTTTGCACCTAATATTTGTACAAACGGCGAGCTTAACGCTATATGGCATTCTCTACCAGCTAACCTTGGGTAGACCAGAAAGTGAGTTTGGGCAGTTAAATTGTCATGATAATATTCAGTTCAAATATATACATGCAACACATACATAAAATACACAGCAAATACAGGCAATTAATAGATAGGTTAGATTTAAACTATATGGATAACCCAGGATAATAATAATAATAAAATGGCGTAGGAAAGTGACGACTCTATCACCCGCTGTAATGTGACAAAACTGCTACGTCAGCGCAGTCAGTCAGCACCTTGCTAAGAGGTGTAAGCGCCGTGCCTCGGCAAAATTGAAAGTGCAAAGGCCCCCTTGTACACATGGCCTCACCATGAAATGATACCGGGTCTGGGCGTCTCCCGTTAACTGACGCCCATTAAATGGACGACAAAACACGGAAGAAAGCACAAAGGGCCGCTGCCTGGAGGTCGTCAGGGCGCGTCTGGAGCTGGCGCTGGACGCGACAGAATGCGAACCGCCAGCCGAGCGTGAGTTGCTGCATGAACAGCCTCTTAATTTACCTCTCAATTAAACCATATTCTATTTATTAACTTATTCTTTTGATATTTATTAGTTCACTCAAAAAGTCAAAAATTTGTGTTATTAAAAAAAAGTAAAAAGCGACTGAACGTAGTGTATCTTATAATTAAAGTTTTGACTTGAGAAGCCTGTTTTATGTAAATTACTTTATTCTTTGATTTATTATAGCTACGCGAATACTAAACATAAAATGAAACAATTTTTATTGATTTCATTAAATCCCGACATTTTTAATTCATGACATCGGGACGTCAAACACCACAATCCCCATGACCATGGGTGATGTAAAGTACTCGAAAGGTCCGGAATATAAATGAAGTTAATATATGTAATAAAAATTAGTTTCATTTAATGCTTTATACTTTTTATTAAAAGTTTAATTTTTAAGTTTATAAAGAAATGAAGAACTTTCTTCTCACATTCAGTCTACTTGTGATATGTCTTAGCAAATCCCAGAGGGGTGCATTGTCGCCTCTAGCAAAGTTTCATGCTGCGGTTAAATCGAACTTTCCTTATTTGCCGTCTGGAAACTTTCCTTATTCCTATTTTCATCCCTTATTATATTCACCTCATCAGCATGCCCTGACGGAATAGGAACTCAAAGCAGTTGCAAACTTTAATTCCTCCATGAAGTCGTCGACGTCTTACCTTCTCTCATTATGAGTGTAATTATTATTATTTATTTATGATAAATATTCATTTTAATGTCTTTAGATTATCACCATCAAAATTGCCATCTGTCTGTCTATATCAATGAATTAAAGGAAGTATTATGGTTCTTTTTTTCCTTTGCTACGTTGATTTGAGATCGAAATATCAACCGCCTCGGTACTACACAACACTTTTCTAGATATTCCAATGTAGCAATTTTTGACATACTCGTAGCTGGTCAATAACTGAAGGAATTCATAAGATTTTTTGAACATTTCGCACATGCGCGATTTTCAAATTTTAATTTTTTTATAGAATCAGAGTCACAAACGAGTACATAATCCATCCCCTTGATGGTATGTGGATGGATGCTGTGACTCATAGACATCTACAACTATCCTCACAGTCACAATTTATTGTTACACCTGAAGACTAAGATGGAATAAATCGTTTCCTGTAAAAAGGTTCTCCGCTTTCTTACACTCACCATTCGGAGAACTGCGTCTTTGAGCTGCTATTTTACGTCGGTATTCCGTGAGAGCGTGATCTTTTCCCGGTCGAGCCGACCCATACGTGCTACAACCATGATATAGCTGCAGCGTGGCTCTACCGTGTAAAAAAACGTTTCGTTTTTCGTAAAGATACGTTTTATTGCATGCGAGGTGCATGTAAATACAGTTTATATTACAAACCATTCATTCAGCAATAAAACTGAAAAATCTTTAGCAGTTAGTTGCAAGTAAAAGAAAAGAAGCGTTTTTAGATATAGAAAATTGTCATGAGTTGGTTTTAATAACCGTACTATAATGTAAGTACATATAAAGGACGATGAATTCTATGCCGCTAAACACGATATTTTTTTATTTTTTAATACTAGTAATTCTATTAAACATTACTGATATTCCCTTTAACCACTTCTGGTAAGCTTAAAATGATTGTGTTTAGAAGTGGTGCACGACAGTAGGCGAATGGCGGATTCGAAGCCACGACCTTTCGAGTTCGCGGTCCGTGCCCTGCCATTAGGCTACTGACGCTTCTAAGAATAAATCTTTTAATCTTTTAACTATAATATAAATCTTTTAACTAGAAAGGAATCATAATCGAGCTGAGAAGTAAAAGCAAGTTGTTCCATGCTATACCTTGCTCGTTTGTTACCCTGGTAGCTCAGATAGTTAGCTCTCGCTGTAAGCTTCACAGTACTCGAAAAACCCGGGTTCGATCCCCGCCGGCACCAATAAAATTGTTAATTTCAATTTTAAGTACTGATTTACCACGTGATCGGCGGTGAAGGAAAACATCGTGAGGAAACCTGCATGTCTGAGAAATAAGAACAAAATATTTCGAAGACATGTGAAGTTCGCCAACACGCATTGGAGCAGCGCAGCGGACGTTTCCTTGCCCTAAAACCCTCTCAGAACTGTGAGGAGGCCTGTGCCCAGCAGTCGGACGTAAATAGGCTGCAACTTTACTTTTACTTTACTTTTGTTACCCTTATATATTCTATAAAAAGCCTTTTTACTGGTAACGTGGTATTCCATCTTAGTCCTCAGCGGTGACAATGCATTTTGATTCTTAATCGAGGATAGATGTAGACTTTGGACTGCAGCTTCCACTTAGCATCAGGTGGCTACCTGTATAAGCTCGTTTGACACCCTTATTTGAAAAAAAATTATAAACAATTTTTTGCTTAGCGTGAATTGAATGTGTTATTTTTCGTTTACACCTTCGCAAACGAGTCATTTGTTTTTTCCCGAATAAAACATTATATGTTTAGTTCCACATTTTTCTTTTTCTAAAATACTGAATAATAGAGCCGCGAGCAAATATCCATCAATATTTTGACGCTTTGATAACGTAACATAAACATTGTCCTTTCTTTAACCGATTTAAAAAAAATGAATCTCCTTTCTCAATTCGTTGGAATATTTTTTTAAATACGCGTTATATAATACGTGGTCTGATTTCAATTAGAAAAAGAAACAGAAATGGAATTATTATTCAGGTTTTGCTGGTTCTTCCCAGGACAGAGGTTTTTTTTTTGCGAGCCAGTGGTAAAAGTAAAAAATGCCATTTAATAAGTATTGTGTACTATAATCTATATTGAATAAAAATGATTCTATTCTATACTATTCTATTCTATTCTATTCAATATAGATTAAAAATAATATTTATTGCAAGTCACTCTTTTGTTTAATTTACCACTGGTACGAAAAATACCTCTTTACTAAAACCCAGCGGGCTATTAAAAAAAAAAAAGAAGAACAGTTTAGGATCTTAACAACGAGGTACCAGGTATCGATCACCTTATTCCTATGGGTTATTACCATCCATAAATTCCTTTATATCATAATAACCCTTTTTATACGAACTTCGTAAAAATACCCCTTTTTATTAGAAAGGTGTCTTAGGTGCCACACACATATTTTGTTAAGATCTGATAATGTAATTCATAAGATAAATCATAAAGTGCTTCAATTTACAAAGATTCTATTCTTTTTACTTCAGTGAAGTCGATTTCCTCTTTTTAAACTTTAACTATTCATGATAGAAAATATTTTTTTTTCTATTGGTCTTTTATGAAATCATCTTTGTTAATCAATCCAGATAGATTACTTTGATTTAAATAAATTTATGGATAATGAGTTCTTATCTTTACGCAAATACTACTTAAACACTAAAACCAATTTTATGAATATATTCACGTTTAATTTTAACTTTTATAAATCCTGACATTTCGGGCAATTTACAGCACACATCGTCGAGGGGGAGACTGAGGTGTTTGATGTCCTTATATAAAATTTAACGAAGGCAGGAGTGTACAAGTTTGATTGTGAATGTGTTCTCTCTTACATAGGACAAACAAAAAGATCCATAAAAACCTGCATTGAAGAACATATCGCTGATGTCAGGCACACACGTTGCAGGAAGTCGGCACTATGTCAACAGAATTGTCCTAACCATTATATTAAATTTGATAGACTGCAAACAGTTAAGTTACTCTTTTGTCAACTATACATCGGGACGTCAAACACCTTAATCCCCCCGGTAACCATGGGTGCTGTAAAGTGCTCAAAACGTGGGGGGATTAAAAAAGCTAAAATAAAACGCGATAAGATCCGTAACATTAGTTTATTTCTAAATGTATGGATGGATTTGAACTAATTTAAACAAATTATTGTTTAGTATAAAACAACTTTTTATGACATCTAATGGGGAGTTACGATTCAAAATTGTGATTTAACCTCTCCACGAACGAGTTTCCAAAATTCAACAGGTGCATATGTTCCTCAAGATATATATAAAAATCATGTGTGCTTATTTATTTTTATATTATATCTATGTACATATATGTTACCGTGTAGTGGCGGTGTAAGAATATCTACTATTCCCATATCGTCCCAAGAGTCTCGTGAGAGGCGACAGAGAGAAATGATACAGGAGACGGACAGCAGCATTTTCTTGATAACAGCTCAAAATTATATACAATTGCGGCTGCCAATCCGCCTGTCATGCTTGGCAACTATGGCAAATCTCCCCTATGAGGCTATCTATGGGGAAAAGCCATGATCAGCAGTGGATTTTTATAGTTTTCAATTAAAAATATGTATGTCTGTTCCATAGGCTTCATTATAAGGTGATATGATGCGTTTACAAACTACTATATGCCGCTTCCATTTTTTTTATACTCTACTAAGCCAGCGCTTATCTACGATCCCACCTGATGGTAAGGGCTGATGTAGCCTAAGATGGTGGAGCGCACTGACTTAACAAAAGCCTATTCACTCTTGCCTTGAAGACACCCACACTGTAATCGGATGGAAAGACAGATGCTGGCAACTTATTCCACTCCTTTGCTGTACGCATCACGAATGATGTAGCAAGCCGTTTGGTTCAAAAGAGTGGTAAGTCAAAAACGAAAGGGTAGGAAAACGAAAGGAAGAGGGACGTATTAAATTATGCAATTTCCTCGCACAATCTCCAAAATGCATCCTGTAGAAAACCGAACGGCTGGCTACATTACGTCTGTGTTCGAGGCTGGTAAAATTGGTTTTTACCAAATAAGGGTCACCAATAAGCCTCTTAACACGCCTTTCCATTGAGTCCAAAGCTGCTAAGATGCATTTTGCTGCACCAGCCCATATATGGGAGCAATACTCCATGCCCGACCGGGCTTGCGCTTTATATAAAGTAAGCAACAGTCCCAGCATGAATTGTTGTCGCACCTTTGCAAGGACTCCTAGCTTCCATGCAGCTGCTTTGGAACTTACACTCAATGAACCGCCCGAAATTCAGATTTGAGGACATCTCAAACCCTAATAACTGAAGGCGGTCGGTATATTCAAGTGATACATTTCGGAAAGAAGGAGCCAGGATAAGCTGGCTCTTTTTTTGCAGTGAAGAGACACGCTTGTGTTTTGGAGGTGCTGAACTTCACAAGATTGGTATCGCCCCATTCGGAGACTGCCTGTAGTGTGATATTCACACGCTCTACCATAGCTTCTCTTTCGGACTGGATTTGATCCCGACTGGCGCAATCTAACAATATATTATATCATGGTAATTAATCATTGTTGTTCAATGCTTTGTTTTCTTTTAATAATAATTGCCTTATTGCTGATAATGCAATTGTCAGTTACAAGTTTACTATGTAATAAATTATACCCTGGCTGAATATAAAAGTTAAATAATTGAACAATTTTACTCATACAACTGTAATTTTTAATTTTGTAAACTTTACCTTAGGATTGGAGAATCGGATTGATGTGATACTTTACTAGATATCTCGCAGCTTTTGACGCTTCTTCCTGATGCCAGTCTAGGTATGTTTATTCTATATTATATTAACAGTGGTAGAGCCACGCGGCGGCTTTTGCTGTCGCACGGATGGGCCGGCTCGAACCGGGGTGGTACCACGACCTCACAGAATATCAGCGTGAGCTGGTAGGTGAGTAGAGGTTTACCTCTGCGTTTCGCTTGGTGAGTGCAGGTGGCCGGAGGCCCTTTTTACTGGAAATGAGGCATTCCATCTTAGTCCTCACGGGTGACAACGCATCTGCATTTTGATTCGCAAACGAGGATAGATGTAGATGTCTAAGGGCCGCAGCAACCACTTACCATCAGGTGGACTGTGTGCTCGTTTGTCACCCTTATCCTATAAAAAGAAATATTGGCAAACCGCCCTAGATTCGTCCGGGTAGGATCTATTAAATTAGATAATCAAAGCCCATTTATTGTAACAATGTTTCGTTTTAAATAATAACCCTAAATTTTTGGGATATAATAATATCCTAGATCACTCTTGGCATTGTCGAAAACGAGATGGTATACCGCCATTTATCTAAAGTCTTGAGATTCTTCTAGTATTTTCTGTAGTCATACCTTACGACATAAACGCAAAAAATGGTGTGGGGTATAAAAAAAAAGAATTAGATACATCTTTCAGCTCCCGTAATAGAAAAAATAATCCAAGTTCGTACTTCTGTAAGATATGATTTATACAAAATTTATTATAACAATTCAATTGGGACTAGCGGGATAGTTGAATCAGATTTAGGCAAGGGAATGTAAGAAGGCTCATCAATAGATAGAAATCAAATAATTGTCAACATGTTGTTAGCAAGTGGTACTAAGATATTCGATGTAAATCGTTTCTAAAATGGAATAGGGATCGTAGACGGGTACGGAATTTGTAACGAGAAAATTAGAATAAGATTTTTCCTTTTAATAATATCTGTATTTATCAAAACGTTATATGAATGGATGGATGGACGATTGAACGAAGAATTAATGAATGGTTTGATTTTTTGGTCATTTTTATGAAAAGTGTTTTTTATAGGATAAGGATAACAAACTATCACAAATCCACCTGATGGTAAGGTTGCTGTGCCCCATAAACATCTACATTTATTCTTAATTAAGAATCAAAATGCGTGGCGTTATCGCCCTTGAGGACAAAAATGGAATGCCTCGATTCCAGTAAAAAAGAGTCTTCGGTTCTCTACACTCACCATACGCAACACAGCAGCGTTAAGCTGTCATTTTACGCTGGTATTCTGTGAGAGCGTGGTCCCTCCCCAGTCGAGTCGACCCATTCGTGCTACAACTATAACACAAATATAGCTGCGGAATAGCATGTAAAAAACATGTACTGTCGATTAGATTTTCTAACAAAACGTAAATGTGAATACGTTTAGGTTGCAGCAATAAAATGCTTATACGTGGTAGAGTCATGCTGCAGTTATATTAGTAGTATAGTTGTTGCACGTATGGGTCGGCTTGACCGGGAAAGGACCACGCTCTTACAGGATACTAGCGTAAAATAGCAACTTAACGGTGCTGTGTTTCGTATGGTAAGTGTAGAGAACCGGAGACCCTTTTACTAGAAATAAGGCATTCCATCTTAGCCCTCACGGGTGACAACGCATCTGCATTTTGATTTTTAATAAAGGATAGATGTTAATGTCTATGGGCTGCAGCAACCACTTACCATCAGGTGAACTGTGTGCTCGTTTGTCACCCTTATCCTATAAAAAATGCATCGTGATGTAGCAGTGTTTATCGCAGCCATAGCAGTGATGGTTTTCTGTTATATATGAAGAAGATTTACCAAGCAGATGGAATTTTTTTATTTAAACAAAATACGTAATAAAGAATATTTAACGTCTTCGTCTGGTGGAACACAAGATTATTTTGTAAGCTAGTAAAAAAGAGTAGAAAACTCGAAAATATAAATTATACCGAATGAAAACGTAAAAGTTGTAAGGTATACCAAGAACTAAAAGCAATTTAGAAGCGAAACATTTTGTAGACAAAGCTATTTTGCGTGCCGCAAACATTCACGAAAAGTGAACTGAAGTACAGACTCGAGACCAATGGTACAAAATTTTGTTACACAGATGTCATTCTTAACAACAGTACGAATAAAGAATATTAAGTTATAATTTAAAATTTAGTACAAACGACTTCGATATAAATTATTAAGAATAACTCAAAAACTATTGGTCAGACCTTGATCAAATTTATATGGGATCACATGAGAAGCAACAGAATTGAAATAAAAAAAAATTATCACAATCGGTTCACCCAGAAAAAAGTTATGAGATAACACATAATTAAAACTGATCTTGTTTGAAGTCGGTAGAAATTATCACGAATTGATCATGAACTGTTACGATCCTCGTGAGAATGCTAGGTCGCAGTCATGGAATTATTTTACTTTCATTGGTTTTCAAAATTACAAATTATTCAGACTTCACTATTAATAAAATAACACTTATATCGTAACCGATTAATAACTTCCGACTGTATTAGGTATGACACGGACTAGGCTATGAATAATCATGCCATCATCACTGAGAGAAGCGTTGTTACCATATTCAATTTTCAACGGAGAAATAATGTAAGATAAGTTTACAGCAAATACAATAAAAGTATCTAACTTTATCAATATACGGCTTATGGTGCATTGTTTTAACACAAAAGCAGCCTCTCTAGTGTGTTCGAGTTTAAATTGAAAACTTTATGTAGCGACTATACAACTGTTATTATTTGTTATTATTCAACCAAGATCTGCACGCTGTAGAGCAAATTTTCTTTACACAAAACCTCATAATTTTAGCCAAATACTTTTGTAGATATCAGATTCATTATGAGCCGATCCAATGGATTAGTAAACTGAGAAGGCAAGATGCCCGCAATATGGGGATGAAAGGTTCTCGAGTGGCAGACTCGTACCGGTGAGTGAAAAGAAGGGCGGCCCTTATAAATGGAGGGATTACTTTGTAAGAGGTGTAGGAAGTCGATGTAAAGTAGCTCAGGGCCGTGCTTTGTGGCATTCCTTGCGGGGGTCTATGTTCATTTGTGGATCTTCGAAGGTCTGTAAAGATAATTATGATGGTTTATATATATATATATATATATATATACACATGGCATGTATACCGCTTCCTGGTCTGGAGTAGACGAGACCGAGCGGGCATGCCAGGGAGTCGGTGTCATCCTTTCAGAAAGAATGGGTCAATGTGTGAAAGAGTATGACTGTGTAAGCCCAAGGCTGCTGTGGATACGAATGAAAGTGGGATTAAAGAAGTTGTTTGTGATAGGGGTGTACGCCCCAGATATGTCTAAGCCCACTTATATCCGAGAGCAGTTTTGGGATATGGTAAGGTTGGTGCTAATGAAATGCAAGGAAAATTAAAATATTATTATGTTAGGAGATTTTAATGGAAGGGTTGGGGTGAGGAGGTCTGGTTATGAAAGGATATTAGGAACGTTTGGTGATGAAAGTATAAATGATAATGGTGGATACCTCCTCACCGTATGTGTGGAAAAGAATCTTTTTGTGACGAACACTTTCTTTCGTCATAAGAGGATTCACATGTAAACATGGGAAAGAGGGAATGATAGAAGCATGATAGATTTCATAATTGTGGATAAAAGAATGAGGAGCTCAGTGTTAGATTTTTTTTTATAGGATAAGGGTGACAAACGAGCACACAGTCCACCTGATGGTAAGTGGTTGCTGCGGCCCATAGACATCTACATCTATCCTCGTTTGCGAATCAAAATGCAGATGCGTTGTCACCCGTGAGGACTAAGATGGAATGCCTCATTTCCAGTAAAAAGGGCCTCCGGCCACCTGCACTCACCAAGCGAAACGCAGAGGTAAACCTCTACTTCACGCTGGTATTCTGTGAGGTCGTGGTACCACCCCGGTTCGAGCCGGCCCATCCGTGCGACAGCAAAAGCTGCCGCGTGGCTCTATCACTGTTATGTAGGTTTACCGGGGGTCCAACGTAGGAACGGATCATTACTTGGTCGTATGCCGAATTAATGGTCTATTCAGGCATTGGCGGCATCGGACATCTGTGTCTACCACTGCGTTAGAGCGTATAAGAATAGAGAGGCTACAAGATGAAGGTGTGAAAGAGAAGTGTAAATGTAGACTGAGGGAAAATATAAGTGATGTGAATGAATTATGTATGAGTGATTTAGACTTGAAGACTGTATGGAATAATGTTAAGAAAGTTTTGGTGGATGCAGCCACCGAGGTATGTGGTGTAAGTAAGAGAAAGAATGAAAGGAAAAGTAATACGTTGTGGTGGGATGATAAGGTACGGATGGAAGTTGAAGCAAAGAAGAGAGCATGGCAAGATTTACTAGCAACCAAATCTGGTAATTCTAGCGGTATGAATGATGAGATTGAAAGAAAAAAAGGCAGATTTTAAACGTATAAATAAAAGAGTAAAAGAAGTTGTTGACAGGAAAAAGCAAGAAAGGATGGATAAGAATGAGAGAAGGATATCTGATAATTTCCAGGCAAATATTAAAATGTTCTGGAAACTCGTAAGAACTGCCAGGGGAAATTCAAAACAGCCTAGAATGAATGCTATACGAGATGAGAATGGCTGCATGCTGAATAATGAAGTTTCGAATCTAAAGAGATGGAAGGAATACTTTGAAAGCGTGTTTAAGAGCGAAGAGTCGTCTGAAGTAAGTGTAATAGAAATTCCGGAAGAAGTGAAGAAAGGTAGGGAGATAAGTGTAGATGAAATAATGAAATCAATGAAAAGCATGAAAGCAGGTAAGAGAGCCGAATATGATAGAATATCACTCGAGATGCTAAGGGCTGGAGAGGGTGTGGTTACAGGCCTGCTGTGCACCTTGTTTAATTTATGTTGGGAACTGAAGCGAGTACCGGAAGACTGGTGTAAAGCCGTTATAGTCCCAATATATAAGGGAAGGGGCTCACAGCAGGACTGTAAAAACTACCGTGGTATCAGCTTGCTTGGCATTGTGGGTAAACTGTATGTTAAGGTGTTAATGGAAAGAGTTATGGAAGAAACTAATGGAAAAATTTGAGATGTGCAAACAGGATTTAGAAAGGGGATGGGGTGTACGGACCAAGTCTTTTCCGTGCGCATGATTGCGGAGAAGTTTTTGGCCAAAACCCAGAAAGCTTTTTGTGCGTTCATGGACTTTGAAAAGGCTTATGACAGAGTGGACAGGAATGTGTTATGGCAAACACTGAACTCATTTGGGTTGAGCGCTGGTTTGATACAGGCATTGAGGTCCCTTTATAGGGACTCTAGTGCTTGTATCAGGATCAGCGGGGTCTACTCGGACTGGTTTGGCATACATAAATGTGTCAGACAGGGCTGTGTGCCTTACCCGTGGCTGTTTAACCTATATATGGACAGTTGTTTGCAAACTTTGAAAGTTGAAGAATGTGGGTTGAGAATGGGTGAGTTAACCGTCAAATGCCTTTTGTACGCCGATGATCAAGTCATATTTGTCTTGTCATTGAACTTGTCATTGAAAGAAAGGGGTATGAAAGTGAACGCAAGTAAGACGAAATTGATGGTTTTTGAAAGAGAAGAGAGTAAAACGTTATGCGAAATAAGAATAGAAGGGGAGTTGATTGAGCAAGTGGATGAGTTTGTATATTTGGGATGTTTATTTAGCAGGGATGGTAGATATGATAAGGATATAGAACGACGAGTGAACGCAGGAAATAGAGTGAATGGGGCTCTACACGCTATTATGAGTAGTCAGAATGTGTCAAATAAAGCACGTATGGCAATTCTTAGTGCTGTGTTAGTCCCTACTCTAATGTATGGTAGTGAAAGTTGGGTCTGGCTGAAGAAGCATGAGAGTAGAATAAATGCTGTAGAAATGCGGTCCTTTAGGAGTATGCTAGGGCTGAATCTAGATGACAGGGTGAGAAATAGTGTGATAAGAGAAAAGTATGGTTTGCATGATGACGTTGTGACCAGGATTAAAAAAGGAATGCTTCGGTGGTTTGGTCATGTAGAAAGAATGAAAGAGGAAAGAGTGACAAAGCAAATTTATGTTGCAGAAGTGAACGGCAGGGTCGGGAAGGGACGCCCTAGACGAAAGTTTATCGACCAAATCGGCGATACATTAAAAATGGGCCAGATTAGGAGTACCCTTAACCGACGAGCGTGTATGCGTAGGTATATGGATGTGGAGGAAGCGAGAGAGGTGTGTCAGGATCGTGCCAAATGGAAGTCCGTAGTCTCTGCCTACCCCTCTGGGTGATAGGCGTGAGTGTTTATGTATGTATGTATGTAAAAGGATGCCGTTTTTTAGTTATTATTAAATAAAGTAAAATAAAATAAATTACAACTCAAACTTCTCTAATTGTTTAATTATTTTCTGCAATTATTTATAAAATGTCATCTAGAAAAGCAGCCGGAGGCTGTACATCGTCTGTTCTATTCCTCTCAAAACCTAAGTAACACATTACCGTGAAACCTGGCAACTTTTCCATTTTTGTAAGGACTTAAAAGATTAGGACCAATTTTCCAACAAAAAATGTACTTTCACACTGGGCGTCAATGTTAAATATCACATTATATTTTTCATGGATTTGGTATTTATTAGTGATTTAAACAAATAATAACATTAAATAGACAAAATACTTAAAAAAAGAAAATAGCAAAGTTAACCTCACTTTATGGCAACTTTGCCGTCGGGGTTTATAATGAAAATAATAAGATTTGACTTTGAGGCTCAAGGTAATTTTACCTCATAATATAATACACAATACTCAGAGTTATGATTTGCTCCTTTAATTGTGTTGTAAATAGCAAAGTTTACTCTTGTGGCAAAGTTGCCCTCCCATTTTTCAATATTTCATACAAACTTGAAGATATGTGTCAGGGTTGTCAAAAATCTTAATTACGTCTTTACTTAAATTTTTTATTTCAATATATTTTCACAACAATTATAGAGGTATACGTTTATTTCTTAAATTAAATTCTCAATAATTATAAATAAATAAACATAAGAATATTTATGAATAATTTTCTTTGCCAGAGTCATCGTCACTATTAAGAAATTCAACTTTTCGCCTTTTCGTCCGCTTTATGCTTTTATTAGATAATTTCCGCTTCTCTGATTGAGTATTATTATTATTAAGTCTAGATGTACTCGCCACAGGGTTTTCATATAGATCAAAACCTTCTTCAACTATTGTAATACCAGTTGACGATTTTTGACAAATGTTATAATTTAAATCCATTCTGTTTAATGTTATTGGACCATATTGTTACAAGTCAAAATATCTTTTGTTCTTTAGTGTATTTTTACGTCAGATAATATAGTTATTCCTTTCTCTCTAGCTGTTTTTTTTTCTGTTTTTTAGCTCTATTTATAGTTTTATTTGTATTTACTTCTAAATTTTTCTGTGTTTTCGTCGCTTTTTTTGATGTCATTAGTAGCTGTCTTTTTTCGGCTAGAAGGGTTTCCAAATCCTGGTTTGTAATAGAAACTCCAGGTTCCACTTTCAGTTTCTTATTTGTTACTCTCTGCAGAGGTTTCGGTGCTTTTGTTTGTTTTAGGAAATCAAGTAGGGCAATTTCGACATTATACTTGCTGTCATATTCATAATCAGGTAATTTTTTCAAAAGTATATGGGGATTAAAAGGTGAATGCCTGTAGCTTTAAATAGCTTTATTATTAATTTTAAGGCTTTCCAGTAGTTCTTTCAATAATATTGGAAAATGACTTTTGTTGATTTGTGCTTCTGAAGGGTTTTTAACTTTTATAATTTGTCAGAATTCGACGCCAATGTTTTTTAAAGGGCCGAAATAGGCATCGTCCAAAGGCTGGGTGACATACGTTGAATAAGGTGGTAAGAAAATAAAGCGTATATCATGCTGCTCACATAGTTGTATGATATTTAAGTTGAAATGGCTCGACAGATTATCCCCTATCACAACTTTAGATCCGAGCTTACAGGCCCATGGAATGACAATGGTTTCAAACTAGTCCTGAAAAACTCTTGAGTTGAACCATCCCGATTTTGTTCTGTTATATCTGGCATCTGCAGATCCATTAGCAGCCCACGATGACCATAAATGTTCAGACTTGTAGACAGAAAATACAGGCAATAAAGATCCGTCTGCACTCGCTGCAAACATAATTGACATATTTCCTTTCGAATGATTTAGTATTCTCTCTGGATATTTAACTTTTCTCTTAAATATGCATTTTGTGGATCCTGGATTGTCAGATAAATTTGTTTCATCATAGTTGATTATATTGCTGCTGGGCACGTCTTCAAAACTCTGTTCAAGGTTTTTGAAATAGATTTCGTATTCTTCAGAGGTTTTTTCGGCACGCACACTCTTAATGTTTTGAACGGACCTTGTAGTCAGTGATTCTTTGTGACGATGCAAAAAAATTACTGACCCACCATTTGCAAGGTGGTTTCATAATCAACATCATCATTACAGCCCTTCACAAGTCCACTGCTGAACATAGGCCTCTCCCAAAGAATGCCACAAAGCAGGGTCCTGAGCCACCTGTATCCATCGACTTTCTGCATATATTACCAGGTCGTCACTCCATCTAGTGGGGGGACGCCCTACACTTCGCCTGCCGGTACGAGGCTATTCTATTAGAATGCAGGTAGAAACAGTGTCAAACGCCTTGGCGAGATCCAAAAAAATTTCAATGACTTTGTTATTTTTATCCAAATTTTTTCTATTAATTTTTAAGGGAATCTTATTATTGGCTACACTTTTGGTTAATTATTGTGTTTAGGTATGATACATAATCCCATTTTGGTTTTCTTAAGAAAAATAATATAACAGAAACCAACAGTTCTATAGTGAGATATATTACGACATAGGAACTCTAAAATTAATATAAGATGAAAAAGAAACTCGGTAATTTTATTATTTTTATGCGTCAATATTATTACCATATATATACATATATAATGTTATGTTAGGGCCGATTTTTTAATCTTAAGATAAATGTTATTTATGGTTTAAGATATAACATAAACATATTAGAAATTAAAGTAACACGAATAAAATATTTCAAAGTGAAATAACTTTTAAATTTAGTTCGGTTATAATTTATTTGATAGAATACTTTTATCTGATGATTCAACAATCACATGTATCTCGATTATTATTTTCGTAGTCGAAAAAATACTCTCTTTTAGAAAGAGACAGTTTTATATTGCTTCTAAATGTATTTTTTCACAATGGTAATACTTAATGTCTACTTAAACAGATGCATAAATAAAATAATTCTATTGTTTGAATTTTATATTTAGTCGGGTTATAATTTATTTGATAGATAGCTTTACTCCGAGTTATCCTTTAGTATTTTATGTGTATCTCAGATTACTCCTTTCGTAGTCGAAATAATACCCTTCTTTAGGAAGAGACGGTTTCCTTTTGTTTCTGAAAAGGGTTCTTTCACAAAGATACTACATATCTACTTATTTAAACCATGAACGACTGGTACGCCTATTTTTATTTACGACGCACAACTTTTCTGTATTTTGACGAATAAATTAGGCATACCTTATTTCAGCATCTTTTTCGTCAGTTTCAATTTTTCTTTTAAGAAAACAGTCTAATTCTACAAAGGAAGCGATGTAACTTGTCGTACTATTGTTACGCGTATCGCAACTTGTTCCCTCCGTGGCTCAAATAATAATCTCGTTTACGAGCAGGCGTCTTGCTTTTGTTTCTGCACAAGCCCCTTTTAAAGGCGATACATACTGAATTCAAGAATAAGCTTCCTCTTCAAATAAAAAATACTAATATTTTTTATTAGTTACAAGATAGATAGATTAAATATAATTAAAACAATATAAGATTGAAATATGATTACCTGGTTGATCTAGTGATCGTAAGATCGATTTTTAATTGTATGGTCCCGGTTTTTAAATCTCGGTTCGGGCCGAGTGCTTACTCCTTAGCAGAGATACTGAAACAAACCTCGTTATATCCGATGTTATTTTAATGCATTATACGAGTATATGTTACGGGTAATGCGAGAAGAAGTAGATTACGATCAAGGTTT
>JAVANC010000017.1:3236805-3324502 GCA_033319125.1 Parnassius glacialis
AAAATGGCGAAATTTTCGTTGATTTGGTAGCCTCGTATAGAATTATTTCTGTAAATGGGGAGCTGCAGCCACAGAGTAGTTTACTCACTAACTCAGTTGGCCATCGCAATAGATTACTGTATATATCAGTTCGCCGCATTAGCTTGCTTCATTTATATTATTTATCTATGGTTCGCCGTCAGTCGCCGTCGTGAGTGGACATTATTTCGGTTGTTTGCAGCGGCTCAAAAGATCGCTGTACAAATACACAATATTCGAATAACCAAATTTCTTAAATACTTAATTATAATAATAATAACAGATTTTTTTTACAATATTTTAAAAGCACAGAATAAATAATAGTAGTACGTACTAAAAGTAAGAAATATCAATTTTTTTATGTCATGGGTGAAATTTTCATGGTTTTTGATGGTGTTGAAACCGATAGGGTTGTCGAAATGTAAATCCAAGGTGGCGGCTGCAATAGGTATAATTTTTTTTTATCATGGGTGTCTTTTTCATGGTTTTCGAGAATGTTGAAGCCGACAGTGCTGTCGAAATGTAAATCCAAGATGGCGGCTGAAGTAGGTACCAATTTTTTCATCATGGGTGTCATTTTCATGGTTTTCGAGGGTGTCGAAGACGATAGTGCTGTCGAAATGTAAATCCAAGATGGCGGCTGCAATGGATATCATTTTTTTCATCTTGGGTGTAATTTTCATGGTTTTCAAGGGTGTTAAAGCCGATAGTGCTGTCGAAATGTAAATCCAACATGGCGGCTGCAATAGATATCAATTTTTTCATCATGGGTGTCATTTTCATGGTTTTCGAGGGTGCTGAAGCCGATAGTGCTGTCGAAATGTAAATCCAAAATGGCGGCTGAAGTAGGTACCAAATTATTTCATCATGGATATCATTTTCATGGTTTTCGAGGGTGTTGCAGCCGATAGTGCTGTCGAAATGTAAATCCAACATGGCGGCTGCAATAGATATCAGTTTTTTCACCATGGGTGTCATTTTCATGGTTTCGTGGGTGCTGAAGCCGATAGTGCTGTTGAAATGTAAATCCAAGGTGGCGGCTGCAATAGGTATAAATTTTTTCATCATGGGTGTCATTTTCATGGTTTTCGAGGGTGTTGAAGCCGATAGTGCTGTAGAAATGTAAAGCCAAGATGGCGGCTGCAATAGGTATAAATTTTTTCATCATGGGTGTCATTTTCATGGGTTTCGAGGGTGTTGAAGCCGATAGTGCTGTCGAAATGTATTTAAACTACTTTAGAAAAATCCGTTTAATCATGCTATACGTTATTTTTAATGCGAAGGTATGCTCAATTGGATTTACCAATATATTTTAATATATCGGCTACATTTTTTTATAGAATGAGTTTGGCAAACTAACGCATAGTCCACCTGGTTGTAAGTTGATGTTGTGACCCAAGACATATATTCATCAAAATGCGGATACGTTGTCACCCCTGAGTACTAAGATAGAATGCCTCGTTTTCAGTAAAAAGGGTCGCTGGATCTCTACAATCACCATATGAAATACAGCAGCGTTAAGCTGGTATTTTACGATGCTATTCTGTGAGAACGTGGTCCCGGTCGAGCCGACCCATTCGTGCTATAACTATAACATAGCTACAAAGTGGCTCTACCACGTAAAAAATGGAACGATATATTCTCTTGTAGGAACTATTTTAGAATACCAGCTACATTTTACAACATAACGCTTAAATCTTAATCAATGACGCGCGCCGCTGCGGGCTTCAGTGCAGTAATGAACATTATCTCAGCCGCCCTGAATTGGTGCCAAGATCAGTAATGTGAATTCCAATTTTATCATTAAATTTATTTTCCAACTGTTTAAGCAAAATTTATAAAAAATATATCGACCGATAAAGGCGTTAATTATTAATTTGTAATGTCTTTTATTTTTAAACTTCCTGCTTTGAAAAATAATAATTTTCAAAAGTAGGAAGTTTTGATTTCGGTCCGAATTTGAGAATGCGAGTTTTCATCAGCTAATACTTGGACACAAGTCGCTGCGGAATATGGACATATAAGCTTTATTATATTAGGATACATACAAATGGTGCAAATGACTGCGTATGTTGAAATAATGAAACGATTTCCAATAAAAGCCACGTGCTACGGGGATAACATCAAATATTTTTTTACGTATTTGGTCCGAAGGGATATTAGGAGTCTTAAGAAACTGTCATCGTCAACTGTCTGCTGACTTAAGTTACCGTCGATATTTATCAAAACATCGCAATATATTTATCATCATAAAATAAAAATTTACAATAACCTTGCTTACATTACATTAATTCATTATAACCCTTCACAAGTTCACTGCTGAAGATAGGCCCAAGGAATGACACTACATATATATGTAAACGGTAATATAAATATATGTGCATGCAGGTGGCTCTGAATCATATCGCGGAGGCGATTAACATACATAAATCACCTATTAACAGCCAGATCCAGACCCCGAATATGTATTTGTTAGCTCTACAAACACTTTTCATGTGCGGGATTCGAACCCGCGGCGTCCAAACGCTTAGGAGCCATCATTCTATATTAAATTCCGGAGCGGAACTTGCTGTTGTCGGGCGGTTGGGTCGGGCTTTGTTTGCAGCCGACCTCGACCGCAGCGCTGCGCTGTTTAAGTTTCCAGCGCTTTTGACTATTAACAAAGTGCTTCGTGTAATCATCCAGCCTTTGTGTAGTTATTTCTGTAAGAAAGTTTCGTGTGTGAACCGTGGGTAACTGTAACAGTATAACCTAAGTGGATGCTTTAAACTATATAAAAAGATTTCTTATAATATTAATTAAAATCTGATTAACAATAACACCTGGAAACGAGGTGCTCGCTTCCAAGCTGTTTCTAAAATAAATTTTGTACACAGTAACAATGTGACAGTTTGTAACCTTTCGTATTCTATAATTTGCTTTAAAAACGGTCCCGCTGGGTTTCTGGCTGTTTTTTCCGAGGACATAGGTTTATTTCCGAACCAGTGGTAAACTAAAAACAAGATTTTCAATTAGAATTACATGAAAACTATATTGAATAAAAATTATTCTATTCTATTCTATTCTATTTCTTGTTGTGGCCCCATAGACATTTATATTTATCTTCAATTAAGAATCAAAATGCAGATGCGTAGTTATCCCTGAAGAATTAAATGGAATGCCTTGTTTGCAATAAAAGGGGTCTCTGGTTCTCTGCACTCACCACACGAAACACTGTTTTACGCTGGTATTCTGTGAGAACGTTGTCCTACCCCGGTTAAGCAGACCCACTCGTGCGTGTGAAAAATGACTTTCAATAAGAATTACATGTAATCTAAATTGATTACCTAAGGTATAGTACAATCGTTTAAAATGAAAAGCGCGGGAAGCGTTGCAGGAAAATTAATAAAACTTTGTTTTTTTTTTAAATATTGAGCAATTGGCTTATAGAGTGCTATTTTAAATAAGTTTGCTTTTTAGAAACATACAACACGGGCGCGTTCCATTTTTAAATTTCGAACATCTCAAAACATATTGAGTGACCTACTTAGACCTCCCCGAAAGAATGCCACAAAGCATGGTCCTGCGCCACCAGCATCTGTCAACTTCCTGCATGTCTTACCAGGTCATCATTATATCTAGTGTGAGAACGCACTACACTTTGCCTGCCGGTACGAGACTATCACTCGAGAAACTTTCTTCCCAATCGTTTACCGGTTGTTCGAGATATATGGCCCGACATTTGCCACTTCCGCTTATTAATACGTTAGGCTATGTCGGTTACTCTGGATCTACTGCGGATATTCTTATTTTTAAGTTTATCTCTCCATAGCTTGCTGATCGACATTGAGCTTCCTCATACGGCCAGCAGTAAAGAACCACGTCTCAGATCCATAAGTTATCACTGGCACTGCGCATCGATTGTACAATGTCGTTTTCAATATTTGAGGTATACCTGACGAGAAGATATGTCGTAGTTTCCCGAACAGTGCCCAGCTGAGTCGTTTGACCTATCACTCGAAGTTGGAATTACCTAGTCGGACTATTTGTCCTGGATAAACATACTAGTCAACAACTTCGAGCTTAGTGCTCCCAACAACTACCGGCATAGGTGTGACACATGATCTTTCTTTTCCATGTTCATCTTAAGACCTATCCGTTGGGAGGCACGATTGAGGCCATTGAGGCCGTTCTTAGGTTCTCCAGCGATTCTGTCATAAGAATTATATTGACGGCAAATCGGCAGGCAGGTCAGTGATTTACGTGCCTTTGATTTTAATACTATATAATTTCCAGTCAATTAGCTGGAAAACGTCTCCCAATGCAGCGGTGAATAGTTTCGAAGACATTGGCCTCTAAAAAGCTTGGCGTGCTCAGCAGAGCGGGACAGTATTTCATGCCGGCACACCGCTTGCAACTTTAGAAGGCACAGGTTCGGCTTTGCGTGTCATTCTGTTCCCATCTCTGAGCAGGGGCTCCCCAGTATCAGCTCCCCCACTTGACCGTATCCAGCCCAGAGCGGTTTGAATTGTCGACGACCGAATTCTGCCGATCGGCTTGACTCTCTGGCACTGCGTTGAGATGTTGCATCTCTTTGCGTATTTTATCGCATCTACCACGGGGAGTGCTCTGAGGAATTGTTCGGACTAATTCCAGCCGCTCAAATGCACCATCGCACATCGCGAAAAAACTCGCTGTACCATACGTACCATCTGGATGATTGGCGGTCCACCACTGTGCGATTTAGAAGAAGTTTTCTTCCTCGCACAGTTTCTTTGTGAAATCGATTATTACCTGTGATTTTTCCGGACCGATACGACTTAAGGACCTTAAAGAACAGAACCTACTCCTTTTTAAAAATCCGGCAACGCATCTGCAATACCCCTGGTTTTGCAGTTGTAAATGGGTGGCAGCAGTAACCATCAGGTGAGCCGTATGCTCGTTTGCCCCTCACCTATAAAAAATATAACATTACTCAGAAGCTGCCGCTGCTACAATATGATTCCACCACGTAGAAAATGTGTATACATTTTAAATACTTCTAGTTTTTGTTCGTGGGTTTGAAGCAAATTAAATAAAATAATTAAGTTATCAGTTCAATTCCACTGACGTCAAGGAAACATGTTATTGCCAGTGGTAATTGAACTCGAGTTGCTCGTGTCGCAGATGATATTTTTTTATTAAGAATTTGACAGCCAGGATGGAAAGATCTAGGAAGTGCCGTCTGCCAAATTTAGAAAAAACATCTTATTTCCACGATTATGATAATATTGAAGATGTGGATTAAAACTTTACGTAATTAGTTAAAATGAAAATTCTCCATAAATCTCATTTACTATACCTTTTCTTTGAAGATTATATATATTATATATTTAGATAATTAGTAACAAGTAGTTAGTTAATAATAGTTGAAACTATAAAAACTAATACGCATCTGATGGGTGAGAACTCGAAGACTAGTGCCTACCCGACTTTTAAATTTGGGATTGTCCTAAAAGAGAAAACAGATTATAAATATTGACGTTATCACTGAGATGAGAACCGGAGACCGTTTTTATTATTAACGAGGTATTCCAGTTTAGGCCTCAGGAGTCAGGAGTTTACAACGCTTCTACTTTTTAATTCCTTATTGAGGCAGTTTGTTTTAAGTATTATAAGCCAGTGCTTGACTACTGATACACCTGAAAGTGGTGAGGTAGCTGAAGATGGTAAAACGACTTATCTTAGTACCTACAGTTAATTAAACCGAAAACCAAAATTGAGGTTCGAGGCAATTTCAACCTCCAAATAACAACAACAACAACAGTACTAATACGCAGTTGATGTATTCCAATTTTGAGAAAAAGTAATCAAGCTGGCTCATTTTTGCGGTGAAGAGACTAGCTTGTGTTTTGGAGGCGTTGGATATAAGAATATTGGCAGCGCCTTATTGCTTGCTTGATCCACCCTACTATAGGTAAAATCTGTGTCCAGTAATAGACAGCAGGCTAACAAAAAACAAATTTACCAATGACTGTACTGCCATCTGCTGGTTGTTAAAAACTTATAAGCTTTATAGATGACCTTCGATACTCAGGAGACAATATTGGGTGATGGATTCTCCTATGCCGTCCATTTACAAATTACAAATTTGTGTCAAGTATTAAGGTAAAAATAATTGTTAAAAGTTTTAATTTTTCAAGACTTACGAGAACCTTAAAACGAATTATTGAAACAAAAGAAGAATTATTTTTATATGTTAACTGCACTAACTTCTAACTTTCTCAAAAATAAGAGAGGATTCCGGCAGCGGAAAGCTATAACTATAACTTAATTTATGTTTTTTTTATTTGGCAAAGATTGTTTAATAAGCGTTATTATATTACTAAACAGTACATAATTAATAATAACCCCTCGCAATAAGGTGATCGCTACCATTATGTCTCTAAATGTTTTCATACATTGTATAATCTTTATACATAAAAATTACGTGTCACATTGTTTGTTCGCGATCATAGATATGAACTCCTAAAATACAGAACTGATTTCAATGAAATTTCGCACACTGTGTGCAGTTTGGTCCAACTTGAGAGATAGGATAATTTTAATCCCTATAAATGACTCTCAATTTTTTATTGCTAATCTCAAGAGTTATTTTTAATAGGATAGGGTTACAAACGAGCACACAGTCCACCTGATGGTAAGTGGTTGCTGTGACCCACAGACATCTACATTTATCCTCAATACATAATCAAAATGCAGATACGTCATCACCAGTGAGGACTAAGAAGGAATGCCTCTTTTCCAGTAAAAGGGGTCTTCGGTTCTCTATACTCACGATACGAAACACAGCAGCGTCAAGCCGCCATTTTACGCTGGTATTCTGTGAGAGCATGGTCCTTCCCCGGTCAAGCCGACCCATTTGTGCTACAACTATACTACTACTATAGCTGCAGAATGGCTCTACCACGTATAAATTCTTTTTTAGGAAAGCAAATGGTTGTCGGAAAGGGCAGAAAAACGTCTGCCTGGTTAGCTAGTTTATTATAAAATTGTAAATTAATGTTTAAAAAAAGTCGCGCTGAGTTTTTTTATTCTTCCCATGACCACAGAACCAGAGATAAAACTTAAATGACTTTCAGTAAGTATTCTTGTAATCTATGTTTAATAATAATGATTCTGCTTTGCTCTTCTCTGCTCTGCTCTATTCTATTCTGCTCTGCTCTATTTTACTCTACTCTATTCTATTCCATTCAAATTCATTTGCAATGAAATATTTCGGACAGTTCCAAGATAAAGTTTCATAAAACCCGTTAACGAGCGGGCCGCACATGCTTTATTAGAAATGGTTATAAATCGAGTTTATTGTCGGACGACAGCCGGAGCGAAAAATTGTAATCTAAGTTGAAGTGGAGACTTCAACGTAAACGCCTTCCATTTACGTTTACCGGACCACTTGTGTTGCTTGAATAGACTTTGCACTTTGTCCCTGGATATGAAATTGTCAATTTCCTATAATCTTTAAAATAATAACTAAGACTAGAATTATCATACAGCCCTATTCCCCACGATATATAACCAAGAACGCTACGCTTTTTTATAGAATAAGGGTGACAAACGAGCACCTACTGGTAACTGGTGGCCTGTGTGTATAACAATTATTCTCAAATAAGCATCAAAATGCATATACCTTGTCACCCCTGAGGACTAATATGGAATGCCTCATTTCCAGTAAAAAGGTTCTCTACACTCACCATACAATACATGGTAACATTAAGATGCCAGTTTCTCTCTTAAACGCTTTATTTCGTAGCCTTAAATATCGTATGCGTTGCCAAATTTTTATAATATCAAAATTAGGATTTTAATGTTAATATAATATACCTGTAATATATAAAAGTAGATAGCTAGAAAATAAAAGTAGACCTATTCTTTAAAATTATTTTTTAAGATATTTCTAACATCATATAGTAGTTTCACCTTATATATATTTTAAAGAATTATTGTATTCGAACGGATCAGTATATAATAACGTTAGCAAACTTTTGCATATCGGATAAAAGTCTCAGCGACTCTCAAGGGCATTCTTAGCTATATAGTAAATGCTCCAGAATTGAGAACTGTCTACGCTATTGAAGTCGATTATTGAAAATGGCACCGTAAGAATATCAGCACTGTGATTATTACACCGCGGCACAATGTTGAGTGGGATGCCTATTTGTTTCTGCATTAATGATAATTTAATATAATATGTATATAAAATATTATATTAAATTATCATTATATATAATTGAATATAATATGTATCATACAGCTTTTAAGGTGTCATCAAAATAGATAAGGAAAACGTCATTATAGCCATAAGGGATCATTAGGGATCTATTTTAACGTGGTAGAACCATGCTGCAGCTATATTAGTAGTATAGTTGTAACACGAATGGGTCGGCTCGATCGGGGAAAGACCATGCTCTCACAGAATACCAGCGTAAAATGGCGGCTTGACGCTGCTGTGTTTCGTATGGTGAGTGTAGAGAACTGGAGACCCTTTTTACTGGAAAAGAGGCATTCCATCTTAGTCCTCACGACTGACAACGCATCTGCATTTTAATTCTCAAACGAAGATAGATGTAGATGTCTATGGGCCACAGCAACCACTTACCATCAGGTGGACTGTGTGCTCGTTTGTCACCCTATCCTATAAAAAAATAGAATTTTCATCAAGGGTGTAATATATTAGCGATGTAAAAAGTGGACGTAACCCTCGTCTCAAAAGGTTGATCGCGTGTTCACGGGAAATCGCAGCGAGTTTCTTAGCATACGTATACAAATGGATTTCGCTGGACAGAACCTTACTTAAAGATTCAGGTAACGACCGACGTGCCGTTGTGTGCTATACTCCCAAATGTTTTCAATGTACATATTTTACCACTAAAATTTCCCTTGCATACGGTAGATCTCTTTGTAAGAGCCAAGCTGTAGCTATATTATCGTTGTAGCATAAATGGGTCGGTTTGACCGGGGAAAGACTAAGCTCTCTCAGAATACCAGCGTCAAACTTAATGATGCTGTGTTTCGTATGGTGAGCTTAGAGAACCGAAGATCATTTTAACTGGAAAAGAGGCATTACAACTTAGTCTTCAGGGGTAACAAGTATCTGCATTTTGATTCTTAATCGAGTATAAATGTTCATAAGGTGAACTGTGTACTCGTTTGTCACACTTATACTAAAAAAATATCTTAGGTAGAAACACTGGCTACTGGCTACTGGCTAAACTATAGCCTCTGGTAAATCAGGAATTACCATTGAAATTAGCAATTTCATTTTTGGTCAAACATGCCCTGTGTGCAGCGCGGCGGACTTATCACTTCATAATACTATCCCTGAAGTAAAAGGAGGCCTGTGCCTCTGTCTGTGTCTTTTTACTGTATGTAGTCACCTATAGACGAGTATGTCAGATCTTAAAGATCAATGACTAATTATAATATCCTTCAGACCAAATTTAAGTCCCGGCGGCCAGTCTCAACGGAGACTAGCCATCTGCGCAGGACAGTATTATAGTGCCCGAATGTATGCGCAAGCATAGATGCACTCTCTACTCCCTCATTCTCATAGTCCGATAGGACGGTAATCCGACACGACCGGAGAGATTTCAGGTGCAGGACCAACGTTTTTACATCCTCTCCAAGTCACGGGGGTGAAACACCGCTAGCTTTCTCACTGCGGGAAGCTACTGAAAATTTCTTGACATAAAAACTCAATAACTGATTTTCAGTGACCAAGCGCTCATATCAAAATTAATAGAATTTAAGTAATACAAATGATATAAATAATAGTTTCATTAGCAAACTGGATAGAAATAAACATAGACAAGACAAAAAAATCAATGTAGCCTTTTGTAGTTGGTAGTTGTTTAGAGAACTACCCCCCAATTTTATAACGAGTATGTTTACCTAGGATCATTCGACGTAAGTAAACTTCAACCGATAGGTTAATCGACGGATTCTCTGCTGGACAGCCTTTGGGAAGATAAAATACAGATATATTAACCTTTTATCATCCATCGATCCATAACAGCCTATAAAATTCACTGCTGAACACATGCCTCCCCAATTTTGGCATAGTTGCGAATCTTGGCAAGCGCTTTTTTTGTTACTTTGAGTTGTAATAAATGACACCCGTGGATCGATATGGCGTAGTGGCTATTCTAACACCGCCACTACACATATTAACTAGTGCAAAACTATAATCGTTTACGAGTATGAAACATTATTAACTAAACGGTTATCAGTGTAAGAATATCCACTATCCCATATCGTCTCAGTACGTGTCGGGTTAGTGCGTGGTAACTATGGCAAAATATACGAACAGAAAACTGAACATTGCCTCATGGGGATCCCCCGCCCATGGGGATCAGCCCATGAGGCAATGTTCAGTAGTAGACTTTTATAGGCTGCAATGGATGTATGGATGAAACATTTCATTAAACTCTGTTAGCATTACGTTAAATATTTCAGTTTGCTTGAGGTACTTTTAGTGTGAACTAGAGCGAATAACATTCGAGGCAATCCGTGAATAGGATGCTGATGAGTTCGCAACGATATCTGAAACACTGATGCGTTCGCAAATTTAAATGGAATCTATTGGCAATCAGAATTAAACTGCATTGATATCTCACCAAGTTTACTAGAACAGTTAAATAGAACGCCACAAATGCTTAAAATTGTTTAACGTTTACGCGAACGCTATACATTTAACTTAAACTGGCTTGAGAGCACACTCCAGGAGGTTTGCAATCTGTGAACATGATCGTTCGCGCCATTACTTCAGATTCGATAGACCACAAATCCTCGCAACAGAATATCGATTACTATGTACCTTAAAATAAATACTTATTAAGTGGCGAAGTTTGCGAAGACACTTATTGATTTCACGATGTCTGTCCGTCTGTCCGTCTGTCCCACGATTATCTCGAGAACGGTTTCGAATTTTCAAATTCTGTTTTCAGCAATCGATTACTGATCACCCAGGCATCTGAACCTCCTATTTTGAAACTGATTACTCAACGGCAACCGTTAGAAACCGCTACAAAGCTGATTGCTTCGCCACTTTGCTATGCTGCTAGCTTGCTAGGTTTATTAATAACTTACAATAAATATTTTGAGTTTTGAATTTGTCTCATAATATCTATACATATACCTAAATAAAATTGATGTGTCTGTCCTTAAATATTTAAAAAACTGTTTTCTATTAATCTCAGGGGATAATTTGCATGCTGTTTAGACACAAATAACAATTTTTAAAAAGTTTGCCTGTGTGTCTGTCCGGGCTAATCTTCGTAATGGCTGAAACGATTGTGATGAAACTTCACGAAAAGATAAGAGAAAGATGGAGAGCAATGCCAGGGAAGATGGAGGCTTTTATTCTTTATTCTAAAAACTCAAAAATATTTTAGAAAAAAATACGAAAAATTGATAAAATATATTATGATCATTGCTTATATTAAATACAACTAACGCCACATTTGTAGATCTTGTCCGGGTCGTGTTGCTAGTCTGTATAGACTTATATAATACAAGGTGGCCCATAAGTCGTTAGAAATGTAAATTTCGAATAAAATACAAAAGGGGCGCATGAGAGGCGCGCGCGGTGCGGGGGGAGTACCGACGGTTTCTGGGAATTCAGTCGCCATGGAGCGTTTCACCGGTGCTGACCGTGCATTTTGTGTGGGCGAGTTTTATCGAAACAATGATTCGGCTACCATTGCGCGGCGTAAATTTCGAGAATATCAGAATTTACGCAACTTGAAAGACATTCCAAGTGTTCAAACGATTAAGAACTGGGTTATTAAATTCGAAGAGAGTGGTTCGAAGTTGGATAAACAACGGTCAGGTCGACCAAGGACATCACGGACGGAAGAAAACATCGATGTAGTGAAACACTCAATTCGTGAAAATCCTACCCAGTCTACTCGTAAGCGTTCCAGTGCATTAAACTTACCCAGAACATCGTTACAGCGAATTTTAAAGAAAGATTTACATCTTCACCCGTACAAGATTCAGTTAGTACAGGAATTAAAAGATACTGACACTATCCACAGACTAAATTTCGCAAATGAAATTGAACCGCTTTACTTCGTTTAATAACGTGTTATTCTCTGATGAGGCTCACTTTCACATCAACGCCCATGTCAATAAGCAAAATTGTCGCTACTGGAGTTGTGAAAATCCAAATCGCAAACATCAAAAGCCCTTACATAGCCCTAAAGTGACAGTTTGGGCGGCTATGTCAGCGCATGGCATTATAGGCCCTTACTTTTTTGAGGACGGCAGAGGCCGCACGCTTACTGTTACTTCACAACGGTATGTAGCTATGATTCAAGACTTTTTTACACCAGAGTTGCAGAATTTTCCAGGCTTCAATACGCGGACCTGGTTTCAACAAGATGGAGCAACTGCCCATACCTCTAACGTCACTATGCCGGTCGTCCGTCAACTTTTCCCTAATAAAGTGATCTCTCGAAGAGGAGATATTCCTTGGCCACCACGTAGTCCAGATCTGACCCCAATGGTCTTTTTTTATGGGGTTATCTTAAGACTAAAGTGTACGAAACCAACCCACGGACAATTGACGTCCTGAAAGAAAATATCCAAAAAGAAATGGCAAACATTACAGAGCTTACTTGCCGCGCAGTGGTGGATAATTTTAAACGTCGCTTACAGGAGTGCCGCGATCGTAACGGATTACATTTAGATGATGTAATTTTCAAAAAATAATTCCCATTTTATAAGGATTATGACAAAATAAAAACCTTTTTCATAATGTCATTAGTTTTTTTTAATTATTTTTTTACATTTCAAGGGACTTATGGGCCATCCTGTATAATAAATAAATAAAATTGAAGTGTCTGTTGGTAATGTCAAAATAACAGATTTTTACTAAATGCATATCAAATTATATACGATACTAATAACATAAACACTACTTTTAAATTTTTTATCTGCCTGTTTATCTGTCTGTCTGCCTGTCTGTTTGTGCCGGCTGATCTCCGAAACGGCTAGACTGATTTTGACGGAACTTACACTGGCAGATAGCTAATATTATAAGGAGTAACTTAGGCTACTTTTATTTTTGAACAAAAAATTCGGGTTCCGGGCTTAAAATTGAAAACCCATGAAATCCAATCGTAATAAAATCCACGCGGATTAAGTCGCGGGGACCAGCTAGTCCTAAATAAAGAAAAACAAAATGCTACGGCGGTAATGATCAGCGTCGTATCTACAGTGAACACAGAGCAAAAAGCCATCAATGTCATATTTCATAACTTAACGATCCTTTTTAGGGTCCATAAATACTGTATGTCCCGACGTCACTTAAATGCAAGTCATTACGTTTTTCCATCTAATGTGACAAAAAGAACCATTATCTATATAATATATAAATAAAACTGAAGTGTCTATCTGTTTATAATATTGAAATAAGCGGCTTCGAATAAGCTCAGGGGATTCGCATCATATTGACACATAAAACAATATTAATATTTTTGTCCGTCTGTCTTTTATTTTTTGAAAAACGTTACACTAGGGTTTTCTCCTGTATCGTGGAGGCAGTTTACAAACTCAAATTGCACAAGGACAAACATCCAGACCCGGAACAATTATTTGTAGGCCATGCAAATACTTGTTCTGTGCGGGATTCGAACCCGCGGCCCCCAGCGCAGCAACTCATTGCTAAGCCACTGCGCCACGGAGCCGTCTTTCTGTCTGTCCTGGCTAATCTTCGGAATGACAAACAATAGAGAGCATTGTCCGGAGGGATCAAGGCTATATTTTATCTGAAGTACTAGATTTTTTAAATAATAAAGTAATTAAATAAATGGTCTTTTATTTTTACTTTAAATCTAAATAATGCTACATTAATAGATTCGATCCAGACGAAGCCGGGGCGGGTAGCTAGTCATTGATAAATTTTACAGGAAAAGTACGTTGTATTTTTATTTCGGCATAAATGCGATCATTTGGACATGACGATATAATTTTAAACGAAAAATTGCGGATTTCGTGACAGGTGATGTGACTTTTACCAAAATAAAAAAAAGTGTTAGGATGTGATACTGTTCGAATAAGTTTATTTATAGAGGGATTGACTATTGAAACGTCCGAGTTATTTAATGATGCTTAACTAACAGAAATATAGAAAAAAATATATACATAGTTAAAAATGTAATATTCATTTTTACTTGGCTCATAAATAATCACTATCTAAGACAATCTAGCTGTAAGTTCCCTTTACTCACTATTTTTCTTTTTCTTTTCTTTCTTAAGCTTTTTTGTATTTTAGTTGTCTACATCTTGGTACCTAAATAAATAAATAACTATTGGTAAATCTAATAGTGCCTACCTTAATTAAAATTATTATTAAAAAATTACGTATAACATGATTATACCTAATTTTTTCAAAGTAGTTTAAATACACACAAGTTATTTACCTTATTTTTATACTTCCAATTTTCCGATAATTTTATGTCAAACTTCAATTTAAAAAAGTTTGGAAAATCCAAAAGAGCAGGACTCATAATGCTCATATGATAATGAAAAAATAAAAAAAATGTAAATTGTAGTTCTATTCGTCAAACAGTTCCAGTAGCAGTCACCGAACAGCTTTCAAATAAAAAAGAATCATCAAAATCACCTAGAAAAAGTTCTGAGGTACATAAAAATACAGTCGAATTGAGGACCTCCTCCTGGTAGACTACTATATTGTAACGGTGTAAAAACATCTTTGATTCAGTTTCGTAAAATACCCAGACAGGCGATTAGGAGGCACACCAAAGGTGCAAGAAGCTTTGTACAAGACAAATTCACCCCACAACGGGAGAGGCTCATGTCCAGCAGAAAACCTATACGAGATGATGAGGAAGGAACTGAAAATTTGGGAAATTAGCATATAAAACTGGGATTAACAATTTTAATTTCTCGAACTCGAAACATTGAACAAGACCCAGCCTCAGATCTTCCATGGCTCTATTGCAAGTGTATAAATTGTATACAAGAGTTCTTTAATATTTACTTTTCACGGTATATGCAGCTTAGTTGTTAGCATGAAATCGGAAGTTGGGCTGATAGCGAGGTCGACCGCTCACGCAGAAACTTTCCAGTTTGTACTCGTGTTCTCAAATTGCAAAAAAAACGCCATTCTGTAGTTTATTTCTAAAACTAACAAGCTTAAAGTTTAAAACAATAATAACAAAACCCGACTACGTAAAAAAATACTGAAGAGAAAAAATATACCCTATTTCACTTTCACACGACACCCCATATGTTAAAATCCATCAAGCCGTTTAAGCTACAGAGCGTGCCAAAAATAGACATACATACATACACACTCTCAAAAAACATCACCCTCATTATGGGACATTCGGGTAAAAAATCATGTATAGTAAATCAAAAAACACAGAATACAAGTGAAAAATTATACTTCTTCCGTGTTTCGTTAGGTGAGTGACGAAAATCGGAACCCATTTTTACTGTAACGAGGCACTCAATTATAGTCCTTAAGTGTGACACATTTGCATTTGGATTTTTAATCGAAAATATATATTAAAATAAATGGGCCTCAGTAAAATATATATTACCACCATTTGGACTGTGTGCTCGTTTGTCACTTATCAAATGCTACTCAATCTCAATATTTGAGTTTTACACAATTATAAAATAAAATAAAATAGTAACATTCCACCAAATATAGCATTTCTAGTAGTGGACATACAACTGATGTTCAAATGATGTGTGATTTATAACATAACATAACATAACATAAACACTCACGCCTGTCACCCAGAGGGGTAGGCAGAGACTATGGACTTCCATTTGGCACGATCCTGACAGACCTCTCTCGCTTCCTCCACATCACACATTTATAACATGTTCACGAAAAATCCTTGTGCGTAAATCTGTGATTTCACAAAAACAAATTCGTTACGTATTTAACCGTTGGAAAAGTTTTCCTAGTGAAATCCAGTGGTTTGGCTATTAAGCCGATGGCCTTTTAATTAATATGGCATTACAGTCAGAGCCTAATTGCGAGTCGAAGCCTGCGGGATCAACTTTAGATAGGGATAACGAAGGCAATTATCTGTTATCCGCAGACTACGCTGAAATAAAATACACAATCTAAAAAATCCGTTGAATCTCATTTTCAATCATTGAGTTATAAGTGTGCGTAGTACATAATGTCTATCGATGATTATAATAAATATGTTTATATATGTATTATATTTCACAATGCAATATCTTTAATAAATTATATATGGGCATAATACAATTTACTACAAATGCAAATTTTCGATTTATTGATAGAAAGTGTTATCTACAGACATAAATGAAATTGAATTGTATATCTGTTATATCAAAATATCTGCCTTTTGTCCAACTCAAGGGGTTATTTGCGTGTTATTCAGACATGAATAACATATTGTAAAATTTTGTCTGTCTGCCTGTCTGTCTCTCCGAGTTAATCTTCTGAACGGCTGATCCGATTGAAATAAAACTTCATGAACAGATCGTTATCAATTCCAGGAGTTTTTAAGCTTAATTTATTGAAGCAACTTTAAACAACTAAAACAAAATTATAAAATAACAATAATGATTACTTTAAAAATCTAAATGACGCCATATTAATAGATCCCACCCATTCCATTATTATCTCAATTACTGATTTCCATTTCTCATACTCACTAACTATGCTTTGCTTTGGTACACACCTAGCTCAAAAAACATTTTGCTATTTTGTAATGTATGACCGGACCTATTGAACATGATCAAAGTCACGAATCGGCGGTATATGGAAAAAATTGTAAGATTATCTCTACTGTCAGATGTTATCAAGTATTGTAAAAATTAATAAATATTTTTTATAGAATAAGGGTGACTAATGAGCTCACAGTCCACCCGATAGTAAGTGGATTATATGTCCCAAAGACATCTTCATGTATCATCGATTAAGAAACAAAGGCAGATGCGCTGTCACCCCTGAGGACTAAGATGAAAATGGGATAAAATGTCTCAGCAAGGGCCTTTTTATCCCATATTTTTATTTGGGCCTCCGATCACCTGCATTCACCAGACGAAACGCCGATGCAGAGCTTCTACTTCACGCCGGTATACTGTGAGGTCGTGGTACCAACCCGGCTCGAGCCGGCCCATACGTGCAACAGCAAAAACTGTCACGTGGCTCTACCACCGTTAGAAGTCAGTTGGTCAGTTTCAGGAATTGCATGTTGTGAGTCACGCGCCCTCTCACTTAGTTTACCCCATTTATAGGGTTCCGTAGTTACATAACAAATAACCCTTATAGTTTCGCCATGTCCGTCCGTCCATCCGACCGTCCATCCGTCCGCGGTTGTGTTCAGAAACGCCTAGAAAACTGTCAAATAAAATCTGTAAAACATTTTTATTTTGGGTACTTCACATACAAGTAAATGAAGGACTTTTTTTACCCATCTATTCCATCATGTGGGGTATCGTTGGATAGGTCTTTCAAAAACATTGCGGGTGTGGAACAACGTTTTTTTGATTCAGGAGTCCGTTTGCGAAATAGATAGCTTTAAAGTGATATTTTTCATTAGAGTCATGTGCCCCAAAGCCTCTACATCTATAATGAAATTAAAAGGAAAACTATCACAGCTAAGTAGAATCTAGAAGTAAACTTATAAAATGCACTTGCATTAGTAAACATTTCGTTACAACTCCATCGAAAATGACCTAAAACTAGCTTCATTAATAATTTTGTAATGTTATTGCTGTGAAAAATAAGCATTTTATGATGAAAACGCCTTAATATGCATTACCACTATTAATTAGCTTTACGTTTTTCTTTGAGGGGTAGATAGGGTATTATTATCAAAATCGAAAAGTTTTTTAATCTTTTTTGAATATCACTCCCTATAAGGTTGATTTGAAAATAAGTCCTTCAGTTACGATCTTCCTATTTGGGCTCATTTTTAGTCATTATAGCGAACTGCGAACTCACTTATTGTGCTCATTATCAAGAAAGCCCACGTATTGTGACGGGCAACTACGGAACCCCACCTCTACATTGTGCGTGGCCCGACACGCACTTCGGCAGTTTATCAACTAAAAGTAACGCTTTGCACCAACAACTCAAATAAGAGTAGTAACAACGGTAACAAAATCATAAAAATGAGAAAAAAGTATGGTGAGTGTAGAGACCGGATGCTCTTTTTACTGGAAATAAGGCACTCCATTTTCTTCGTGTACGATATGGGTATTGCGCAATGCATTCTACATACCCCCTCCTCGGATATCGCAAAGAGTATGTGCATATTAATCTTAATTTAAAAAAATCTTATTGCTCAGGAGTGATAACATATTTTTATTCTTAATTGAGGTAAAATGTCTATGGACCACAGCATCCTTTTACCGTCAGGAGAAATGTGTGCTCGTTTGTCACCCTTGTTTTATAAAAAAATATAAGAGAAGACAATAAGGTTTAAGCATATCACACAAAGATATATTGTCGGAACGTTATTAACCGTTCTTCATGAAAAGTACATTATCGAAAGCCTTATCGCTCTTAACGCCTCCGAAAAATCATTGCCCGAAAGTCGTCCTGGGAACCAAGTTTCTTTTGACGGTCGTAATGAAATTGCCGTAAAACTAAAGTGCGTACGATCACATAAAAATATTTACTGCTTCCACTGTGGACAGTTGTAAGTGAGTCATTCGGTCGGTCATTTTATCAGCCTATAAAACGATCGTCAGGATTCATTCGAAAAAAAAAAGTCATTTTATTTTATTTGATATATAAAAACCATTTTATTTGATATATAAGGTCATTTACTCCGCAAAAAATTAAAGCTGCCCCGTTGGATGGTACAGACATTCCGTTTTCGGAAGGATAATATTGAAACTTGTGAGGGCCTACACAAAATCAACTTGCATCAGCGATCTTCATATCATCATCATCGTCATCATTAGAGCCTACAAAATGTCTACTGCTGAACATAGGCCTCCTCCATTAATTGCTTCATTATGTGACGGCTCCGTGGCGCAGTGTCTTAGCTTGAGTTACTGCGCTGAAGGCCGTATATTTGAATCCCGTACGGAACAAGTATTTGTATAGCCTACAAATAAGTTCCGAATCTGGAAGTAAGACCTTTGGCAATTTATGTATGTAAACTGCCTCCAAAATACAGGAGAAAATCCTAATCCCTTTTTTTAATATAAAAAATGTGTATTTGGCTTCATTTAAGATTTGGCTTAATTAAAATTCTAGATGCCTCGTATCTTTGACGCTGATCCCCGTTTCTGGTCTGGGCATTTTAACTCTTGCATTTGGGTAATGATTATACCACCGTTTGTAGTTTCCACTTATAACATTCACGGTATAAAATGTGGTGATATATTCTCTTACACGCCCGTTACCGTTACAATTACAGCCTATTAAAAGTCCACTGCTGAACATAGGACTCCCCCATTTGATTGTATCATAGGGAAGATATTTGCCATAGTTGCCACACTTGGCAAGCGGGTTTTTTTTTATGTTTCGTCGTTATTAGGAAGTCGCTGGTACTAATCTCCCGGTTTGATTCCATCTGTCGCCACTTACGACACCCACGGGATAATTTGGGATAGTGGATATTCTTACACGGCAACTTCCACCTAGGTAATTTTTATTTCACACAAAATAGTTTATAATAATTAATTAGTCTCAAGCTTAAATTAGAGTATAAAAAGAGATCTCCTGGGAAAGTATGCGTACTGAAATGAATAAAATATGGAATTTGACAATAAACGATATAAGTGGTAGAGCAACGCAGCAAATAATTATGGTTGTAGCACGAATGGGTCAGCTTTTCCTGTGTAGGACCACGCTCTTACAGAATACCAGCGGGAAGTATCAGCTTAATGTAGCTGTGTTTGTACCGTGAGTGTCGAGTACCGGATACTCTTTTTACTGGAAACGAGGCATTCTATCTTGGTCCTCAGGGGTGACAACGCATCTGCATTTTGTTTCTTAATCGAGGATAAATGTAGATGTCTATAGGCCACAGCAGCCACTTACCATCAGGTGGACTGTATGCTCGTTTGTCACACTTGGCGGGACTATGGTTCCTAGGATAAAGAGCTTCTATCGCAAAAAGACGTTTTTATAAATCACATGATTATGAAAATGACGTCCCGTGGCATTTTTACAAGAAGAAATCTGGATGAAAAATATTCTGATTTTGCTTTGACATCTGAGCAAAGAACTTCGAACGAGAATATTTTTAATTTGTCAAATAAACTTAGCGTTTCTGCGCAGGACACGTGAGTAACGAGATATGCAAATACAGCAGCGACCAGGCGCCTTCATAAAAAAGTCAACGCGTGATGTTCATCCAGCAGGTTCTTGCGCGGGGAATTCGTAAATAAAAACTATTTATTTATTTAAAGTTGTATCATCATCATCATCATCATTACAGCCCTTTACAAGTCCACTGCTGAACATAGGCCTCCCCCAAGGAATGCCACAAAGCACGGTCCTGAGCCACCTGCATCCATCGACTTCCTGCATGTCTTACCAGGTCCCGGTACGAGGCTGCCACTCAAGAACCTTTCTTCCCTTTAAAGTTGTAAATTATGTACAATAATATAATTATGCTAAAGTACATAATCATGAACTTTAGCAAGTTGCCTCGATAAAGAAATTTCAATTATATCTGTTTGTACATTGGGTACCAATAGTCTCTCTCTCTAAGGTCTAGTGGTCGTAAACGCGGTTGCTGATCATAAGGTCCTGGACCTGAATCGCGGGTTGGCCTAAAATCATATATTGGAATTTTTTCTTCCTCCGTGGCCACCAACTTCACGAAACTTGCGCAACAGACCTGCCTTGCCCTATTCGATGCGCGAAGTCCATGAGGCCAGAAAAAACTCAGAAGCACTTCACACTTCACAAACCATCCTGATCCCAGCGGCGAATCTGGTCTATAGCTTCACCGCCCACCAAGATTCGGCTGGGGAGGGTAGTGAGAGCGGCGCCTCGATATCCCGACACGCTTATCCCCCCGTAGCCCCACCACCGACGAATCAACGGTGCAGCCCCGTCAGAGCCGTGGAGGATAGGGTGAGTGGCGCATCGCCATACAAACACTCCCCTTTCTCCGCGACTCCAGATCGGCTGCAGCGGTAGGGGGAGAGGACACTATTCTCGCTGTAGCCCACCAACACATGCCGATCCTAATCCCGAAGTGGGCTTGACAAGTCCACTAATGTGGTCACCTCGGGCCGGTCATGTAGAATCCCCTTTGTTCAATGCGGGTGACCAAGCTGCGGCAAATAAGTCCCCCCGCCCAAACAAGACGGAAACCATTGCTATGGTATATAGACACCTTCATCTATCTTCGATTAAGAATTAAAATGCGTTTTCACCCCTGACGACTAAGATGGAATGCCTAGTTTCCACTAGAAAGGGCCTCCGTTTCTCTACACTCATTAAAAGGAACACAGCACCATTGAGCTGCTATTTTATGTTGGTATTTTGTGAGAGCGTGATTCTTCCCCGGCCGAGCCGACCCATTCATGCTACAACTATTATATATGTAGCTGCAGCATGACTACCACGTAAAATTGTAGGTGTAGGTACAGTAGGTGCGGGAAAATTGCGGAAGAAATAAAGTGTATGTATTTGCAATTTTGTTGTAACTTGGCTCGGTATAAATTCTTAGCATAAATTTTTTACGAAGCGTCTTCAGTACCGTTACGTAAAATGTGCATTAGCTTATAAGATGCGAGTGGAGCCGGCGACGTGCAGGATATGAGTTTCGCGATCACAAATTTTTAACGTAACATGAGAACACGTATACTTGTATATACATTTATATAATAACTTACTATGTTATCAGCATAAATTAACAAAAAGTTTTTTATATATCTGGTATGAACCAAATGACTGCGTCATTGGCCTAGTGTTCGTAATCGCGGTTGCTGAGGTGCTCAGGTTCGAATCGAAGGTGGGGCCAAAATTAATTATTGGGTTTTCTGTCAAAAAATCTCAGTCCCAAGCAGCCCGGAGTCGGGAAGTTGGCGGTGTTTTGATTTCCCTCCCATAGTACTGTACTTACCATCAGGTCTAATCTTACATCATTACATCTTATTCTTCATAAGCATCTGCATTTTGATTCTTAATCTATACAAATAAATAAAATTGAAGTGTCTGGTCGTAATGTCAAAATTACAGCTTTTTACTAAATACATATGAAAGTAAATACGGTACTAATAACAAAAATAATTTTTAAAGTTTTTGTCTGTCTGTCTGTCTGTTTGTGAGTGAAGGCCTGTGTTTAGGAGCAGGACTTAAATAGTCTGTAACTTTACTTCTTACTTTTAACTTAAAATAAACGAACCATTCCAACCACAGCAGCTTTAACCCGCTATTTTACGCTGATATTCTGTGAGAGTGTTTTAAGAAGCTAAAGCTAAGCTAGCTTTGTTTTAAATTAATAAACACAATTTACAAATGTTGGATGTGTATCCGGTGATTTGAACTCAGAACGCGTCGTCGTACTCATGAAGTCTACCAGACCACCACAAGGCGTTCAAAAAAATAAAATTATTCTAATTTTCGTAAACAACATGCAGTTTGCTTCAATCCAACTCCAGATAACAAATAACGCGTTCCAATTTGCTCGGTATTGGAAGTTTTCAATTACTGTGGAGGAGCTTGTGAGCGGAAAGACTGCGGAAGCTGCCCTATTGTGTTGGGACAATACACAGCTGATTCTAAGAAGTTTGTTGTGTTCACTGAGAGGTCGGATTAATTAACTTATTGTTTCTTGCGTTGCTCATGATTGTCGAATTTTGTTTTAAAGTTAATTAGTTAACGTTACGGCTTATTTATTTATACGTCCCAATGATTATTTACTATATATTACTAATATACTTTCTACAGATTGAGTAAACATTGTAATGGCAGTGTAAGAATATCTTTTACCCCACATAGAGTGGGTGTAATAAGAAACGACAGAGGAAAACAAACCAGGCTTAAAAAAATGCACATCAGCATCTTCCTAATAACAACAAAAAATTAAAAATGAAATAACACCCAAGCAATCTATGGAGGAGACCTATGTTCAGCAGTAAACTTTAGATAGGCTGTACCAGTAACAGTAATATACAACCGTTAGTAGTGAGGAGCTATTTGATATGCGTAATTTGCACAAGAAAACAAACAATATATCAGTCAAGTCAGTCCAGTTACAATGGGCAAACAGAGCTTGAACCTAGTAATACGCGGAGGAGGAAGTTGATGGATACAGATTCGTTGCCTGGGCTTAGTGGCAGTGTTTTGGACAGACCTATGTTCAGCAATGGACTTGTGATGTGTTTTGATGATTATTTTTTTATAGAATAAGGGTGAAAAACGAGCACACAGTTCACCTAATGGTAAGTGGATGCTGTGGCCAATAGACATCTACAATTATTCCCGATCAAGAATAAAAATGCAGATGCGTTGTCACCCCTGAGGACTAAGATGGAATGCCTCGATTCTAGTAAAAAGAGTCTCCAGTTCTCTACACTCACCATACGAAACACAGCAGCATTAAGCTGCTATTTTACGCTGGTATTCTGTGAGAGCGTACTCCTACCCCGATCGAGCCGATCCATTCGTGCTACAATCATAATATAACTGCAGTACAGCTCTTTTTGATTCTTAATCGAGGATAAATGAAGATGTTTATGGCCACAGTATACATTAACTATCAGGTGGACTGTGTGCTCGTTTTACATCTTTATTCTATAAAAAAAGACGCAGTAAGCCAAAAATAAACTTTATTTAGAATTAAACTGAACTGTTAGAAATAGCATTTTCGAATCGATCTTAAATAATAGTAGTCATTAGCAAAGGAAAAAAGCTTAACTATGATATATATGGCAGAACAAGAATAAAAATTAAGGCATGAGGATAAAAGCGGACCTAGGATCGATCCCCTGGGGAACATTCATTCGCTGAGCCCGAAGGCTATATACGCTTACCGATTAGTAAGATATATACGTTCACGATTAGTAAGACAACATGATAAGAAGTTTATTTAAAAATAATATTTTTAAAGAAAAACATACCCATAAAGAACCCCTTCGTCGTATCTCCTCAGTTTCAAGGCACTCCCCTTACTGCTTCAGCCAGTATCGGAATCCTTGGCGTCGACATTTCGAATAGTGTGCAGTTTCGTGGTCACTTGGAAGGGAAGGCCAAATTGGCCTCTAAAAAGCTTGGCGTGCTCAGCAGAGCGAGACAGTATTTCATGCCGGCACATCGCTTGCAACTTTACAAAGCGCAAGTTCGGCCTCACATGGAATACTGTTCTCATCTCTGGGCCGGGGCACCCCAGTGCCAGCTCCTTCCACTTGACCGCATCCAGCGCAGAGCGGTTCGAATCGTCGATGACCGAGTTCTTTCTGATCGGCTCGATACACTGGCACTGCGTAGAGATGTTGCATCTCTTTTTGCGTATTTTATCGCATTTATCACGGGGAGTGCTCTGAGGAATTGTTCAGACTAATTCCAGCCGCTCAATTTCACCATCGCACATCGCGACAAAACTCGCGTTACCATCCATACCATCTGGATGATTGGCGGTCCACCACTGTGCGATTTAGAAGAAGTTTTCTCCCTCGCACGACTTCCTTGTGGAATCAATTACCACCAGCGAATTTTCCGGACCGATACGACTTAGGAACCTTCAAGAAAAGAGCTTACACCTTTCTAAAAGGCCGGCAACGCATCTGCAACTCCCCTGGTGTTGCGGTTGTTCATGGGCGGCGGTAGTCACTTACCATCAGGTGAGCCGCATGCCCGTTTGCCCCCTATTCTTTAAAAAAAAAACCTTGTGTAACATCAATAGGCATCTACGTGATATAGCAAAAAAATTCTGTTAGAGATTGTGGTTTCCATCTTTTGCATTTTTCTTTATATCTTTGCATTTCGAATAAAAATATTAATTATAAAAAACTAATGCTTTTAGTTTTATCGTTTATAATTTGACATTGTACTTAGAAACGAATATTCTTTGTGATGGATTTGGAAACAAAAAAATCACGTTTTCAAAGTACAAGACAACTCTTTGTCTACTAGATTAAAGTCAGTATTTTGTGCGGCGATCCAGGCACGGCGGGGACTTTAGTGCTTACAATTTTGTTAAGTTAAACTTTTTTCCTTTACAAGGAATCGTTTTGAAGCTTGCTAAAGAACTTTTTACAGTTGAAAGAGTATTCTTGTAACAATTAGAGTTTTCCGTTAAATTTATTTCCCGAAGCATTTACAGTTATCAACCGACTTCAAAAAGGAGGAAATTTATAATTCGTCGGAATCTTTTTTTTATGTATGTTCATCGAATACTCGAAGACGCCTGAACCAATTTGGAAAACTATGTTTGTTTCAAATGGTATACTTACCAGGTGGTCCCATCCTAATTTTATCGAAATCGGTCGAGTGATTAAGAAAAATAAATAATAAATTATAATTACATTGAAGTCGGTTGTACAAAATTTTTAGTTTTACCACTTATTTTAATAAACGGAACATTAGTTTCGTGGGCTAGAAAATTGCCAGAATACTGTACTATAGATGACGCTATTTGGCAACGTTTATAGTAGCACCATATAACTTGGCCAGACTCTAAACACCGTAACATGAATGCTTCCATGCCCACTATGTTCAACATGTTCTATAAGTTCTTGTTATTCTCAATGTACAGTAAATCAGTCTTAAATCACTTTCTATTACTCTTAAGACATTATTAAGAAAGTATTTACTCGATCTCCGTCCGTCCTATTTCAAGTGTTACCTTGTGTTTCAAGTGTAACATATCGCCAACAATACAAGAAATATGTTTTTTTTTTTATAGAAGAGAGGTCACATAAGCATGAAAAGAGACCTGATGGTCGATGAAGCTACTACCGCCGCCCATGAACCAGGGGAATTGCATGTGTTGCCGGCCCTTTAGAAAGCAGTAAGCTAAATGGTAATTATGCGGTTGCCTTACAGTATCTAAACAGGTTTTTTTTTATAGGATAAGGGTGACAAACGAGCACACAGTCTACCTGATGGTTAGTGGTTGCTGCGGCCCATAGACATCTACATCTATCCTCGTTTCCGAATCAAAATGCAGATGCGTTGTCACCCGTGAGGACTAAGATGGAATGCCTCATTTTCAGTAAAAAGGGCCTCCGGCCACCTGCACTCACCAAGCGAAACGCAGAGGTAAACCTCTACTTCACGCTGGTATTCTGTGAGGTCGTGGTACCACCCCGGTTCGAGCCGGCCCATCCGTGCGACAGCAAAAGCTGTCGCCTGGCTCTACCACTGTTAAATTCTGGTTCATAATATGTATAATAAATTTCACATATGACTGCGTGAAATCTTAGTGTAATTACATTCATATAACATAAAGAAGAGATAAACGTGACGGACATGTTATTGCAAAAATTTCAAAAAATATTAAAATTAGAAAGAAAAAACGCCAATTTTATTTGAAAATTAGATTACCCTACACCACCGAGTATGTGTAAATAACACTTAAAATTTTGCAATTAACAATTTTATTGGTGTCGACGGGGATCGAACCCCATCGCTTACTGTGAAATATACAACTAGCGCCAAGTTTCCAGACTTTGATATCAAATAGTTGTACACACGAGATCAAAAGGCTCGTAATTTGGCCAAACCCTCAGTGCAAGTTTCAAACAATCAAGACCTATTGAACGCCAGAGTGTGGCATCCGTTCTAGTTATCTGTATCTTGATTCTTAATATAATATGGAATTAGACTAAGTCAGTAACATTTTAGTAGTAATTATTCGTTTTTTTTCTTTTTAATATAAGATTTTAAGTTCGCAATTTCAATTGTTCCATCAATACTTATCTCTTGCAAACCTAGTTTACTAACTGTGGTTTATGTGACTGCAAAATGATTACAGATTTTCAGAATTATTCTCGTATTTTTCCTTACTTGGAAAGTACTGAAAACATTAATATAATCAAATGTGTATTATTTCAACAGATCAAAAAGCCTAAAGCTTGACATAAACCTTTCCTGTTAGTGAGAATTTGTCTTAATCGCCTAAGCATGGCGGATTGGCGATGTAATATCTAATACTTCATTATTTTCTTACCAGTAATTAAAATTACAATTAACGACTCCATTGGTGACGTTGGGGATACTAGAGCCAAGCCCCTAAGCTACCACGACTTCTCATTAAACATATACATATATTAACTAAGTCCATTTCATACAGCATGAGATGGTTGGTTTCCTCTATCATGATGTTCTCCGTTTCTAAATATAGATTCGAAATTTAAAACAGGAACATCATCCTCATCGTCATTAATTTATTACAAGTCTACTCCTGCACAAAGGCAACCTCTGAAAACGAGCCACAAAACACGGTCCTCATATTTTGCGTCCACCTACTTCCAGGAAGTCAAACCAAATCGTCATTCAATCTATCGGCGGTTCGTCCTGCACTCTGCTTGACATTACGAGGCCGCCACTTAAGATCCCACCAGAAACCACCACAGATTTTACTGGTCGAAGAAATTTCGCGTTTCTCCCGTGTTACTGTTGATATTTTCGTTACAAATTTTATGACGCAGAACAGTTTCAAGCATAACTCTCACGTACGTAGCTTGCTCACCGACTCCACACTATCTTATACGATACTCATTGAGATAATATGTTAGTAACATATTATCTAAATGACGTTACTACTTAGTGTCTTTCAGAATACTTATGTATATCAAAATGGATTTTATAAAGAACAAAGTGAATGGATGCTGATGCTTATAGACATCTACATCACCCTCGATTAAGAATCAAAACGAACGGGTTGTCACCCCTGGGGACTAAGATGGAACGCCTCGTTTCCAGTAAAACGTCTCCTATTTTCTACACTCACTACAAAAATCACAGCATTATTCTGCTATTTTCCACTAGTATTATGTGAAAACGTGGTCCAGCCTACCCCAGCTAGCCAACCATTCATTCTGCAGCTATATAAATATAAGTCAAATAATAAATCCATGAAACTACTTGAATATAATGAAAAGGTTTTATTAATAATATTGCTAACACACTACTTACTTTATTGGAGATCGATCGTAAAACGCTATTTAATCTTAAGAATTACTTCAATTTACGACTGTTTCATTTGATTGTCAAAGGAAAAGTAGTCCTCAAATATAGTATCAAGAAATGACATTTTGAAATCGTTGTTATTATATTCAGTTAATACCTTTTATGGAGTTCTCTTGTTAATCTCACCATCGCTTAAATCTTACTTACCCTGCACCTTGCTTCTTGGTTCTTAAAATTAATTAGCTAATATCCGCAAAAAAACATTTAATGGTGTGGCCTTTCTCTATAGAATATGGCTGACAAACGAGCACACAGTCCACCTGATGGTAAGGGGATACTGTAGCCCATAGATATCTACATCTATCCTCTGTTAAAAATTAAAATACAGATGCATCATCACGCCTGAGGACTAAGTTGTAAAGAGGGTCTTCGGTTCTCTTCACTCACGATACGAAACATAGCAGCATTTAGCTGCCATTTTACAACGGTATTCTGTGAGAGCGAGGATCTTCCCCGATCAAGCCGACCCTTTCGTGCTACAAACTCAATAAAGCTATAGCGTGGTTCTACTACATTGGATTACCTTTTTTAAGTTTTATATGCCAATACTTGACTATACCACTTGATAGTAAGCGGTGTTCTAACCAAAGGTGGTAAAGGGCCATTTAAATACCAAATAAAAACCAAACTTCCCTCTCTCCCTCGATTGCATGCCACCACTGACACAGAAAAACACACCATATACAGCTTGCCATCGAAGAGTCTAACTCTCGTTATAATGTCTCGCTTAGAGGCAAAATACGTGTCATATTATCGATGGCATTTTTTTTTTCAAGCGAATCTTAGCTAATATATTTTAACGTCTTTAATATAGTGAACTTCGTCAAAGTAACGCCTGATTCTATTTATTGTCTTCATTCTTCTTATTTTTTTTGTTTTCTATTAAATACTTTTTAATTTTAAAAAGGATACTAGTAAAACTGTGTGTGTAGTGTAAAAGTGTAGTGGCGGTGTAATAAGAATATCTTCAACTGCAGACCGTTACGTGGGTGTCGTAAGAGGAGACATAGGGAAACTGAAAAGAGATGAACAGAAGTATCTTCCTGACTAAACTCAATAGAAAACTGTAGTTGTCAACCCGCCTGCCAAGCGAAGCAACTATAACGGAATCCCCTCGATGAGGCAATATTTAGGGAAGGTATATGTTCAGCAGTAAATAATACTTTAATGAATTGTTATAAAAGAATGAATGCTGTTAACATTTTGAATACCCGGTTAAGCTTTAAACTGTTTGCATTAGTAAAACAACTACAAATAAAAAACAAAGTCCACCACGTCCAGTTCCACGCATCGATTTAGAAGTATTGTTACACAGTTCACCTTCAACTTCGAAGAAATATATTATGATTAATAACATGTGGGTATTTTACGCATTACCGTGCTCTTCACGCGCCCTGTAATAACGCAAATAAGATTATCTAGAACTGGTAAACCTTTCAAGGAAGTAATCCACTATATAACTAGGAATACATACAGGCTACTGCGCAGTCGACCTCGGCAAATCAGTGCAATAGTATCGTTTCAATAATTTTGTAACAATGGTGTACAATTTTAAAGTGTTTAAAAAGTGTGCGCCCAACGGCAAGCTCACGCTGTACATGGCCAAGCGTGAGTTCGTCGACCACATCTCCTTCGTGGAACCGATAGGTTGGTGGATAAAATTATATAGTAAATATAATAAAGATGATTGTTTGGTCCATAACTTTATTTATCTAGCTTTTAAGTTTCTTTTATACGCGTATGTAGATAATATTAAAACATCATAGGAAGTTTATTCTTTACTATCATCCTGATTTTAATAATGGAAGGCACTATCCGGTTCCTTTTCCACGTCAAAGTCCACTATATGGAGGATTTTATACGTGGTAAAGCCAGGCTGCAACCATATTATAGTTGTAGCACGAATGGGTCGACTCGACCGGAGTATGCCCACTCTTTCACAGTATACGAGCGTAAATTAACAGCTTAATGCGCTTGTGTTACGTATGGTGAGTATAAAGAACGGGAGACCCCTTGTACTGAAAGCGAGGCATTCCATCTTAGTCTTGAGGGGTAGCCCTAGCATTTACTATACCATCAGGTGGACTTTGTGCTCGATTGTCACCCTTATTCTATAAAAGAGCTGTGTAGAATTTCGTCGAAGTCTTTAGGGCTGGCAACGCATTTGAGCCCTTCTTTGTTTGAATTTGGTTGAAGGTTAGTTCTCATCACTTGAACATTTCAAGAAATTTCGCCAGAACTTTTTTGCTCATTTCATTTCGTACTAGCTGAAATCCGCCACTTCGTTCGCGTTGCTTACACACATCACTGAACACGTAGGGCTTAAAAAATCGTTGGTTCTAAAACCTTTAATAACTTCACATTAAATGAAGATCTAAACATAATTGACAAGTGAAGCTGGCTGCCTGGATCGCTCGCTAAGACGAGACTAGGCCGAAACGCATATAATATCTTATTTACTTTTAGTATTTGTACTGATTTTAAAGGTAACATGCGTGGAGTGGTATACTTGTATTGTAATATTTTTTTTTTAGATAAGAGCCAAGTGTTTAAGAAATAAAACTTAGAAAACCTAATTGAAATCTATCCAGTAGTTTTGCCGTGATGCACGCACAACTGCAAACCTCTATCATTTTATTTATATAGATAGATACATCATTGTGAAATAAAACAACTCAGCGTGTAAAAACTGCAATGATATAAAGCGCAAGATCCGTCTTACATGGAACTGGACTTACGCCCCTTTTTCACAAAAGCTTCAAACCGAACCTTAAACACTATACATTTAACATCGATCACTGTGAACTATGTTGCTTGCAGCCCGCAGCTTCAGTCTGCAGCAAACGAGAATGACGCGATATTAATAACAGCGGCCACGCGCCATATTGCGATCAATCACAGTGGCTCCAGTTGCACTCCGTCACGTCCTGTGCCCCGCATTCCGTCGTCACCCATGACTGATGCACTGACCACAAGCCTCTTAACAGCAACAAAGTTGCTTAGCATTGGCCAATATTTAACCGACTTAAAAAAAGGTTTTTTGTTCCTTCTGTATGTCCGATATACGTGATTTTTTTTCACAAACTATGTACTCGTACGACCGACGACGAGAAATGAAACGAATGATGAGGATACTGTAGTTTGTAGCGATTCAGTATCGTGATTCGGTTTGAGCGTACACTTTGGCAATATAAAAAGCAAAGCATTGACAGTAATTTTGAAGCATTAGTAAGGTAACCGCATTTTATACCATGCCAAATTGCAATCATATGTTAGAAACGCTGTTTGTGAAAAATCTCCATGCCAGGGAAACAGAGAGACAGACACCGAAAAGACATCTCAAGTGCTGAATTTGTCACAAAAAACCCTGAAGCGGTTATATTTAAAAAATGTCACCGGCAAACTTTTAAGAGAGTAAAAAATGTTTTTCTTGTTCATAGTTAAAAAAAACCTCATTAAAAACCATTGAGTTATATGTACTACGTACTAGAGAAGCCATTCCGAACTTTGACTATGTTTAACGGAACTGTAGTGCAATCCCTACACTAAACTAAATATTGCGTAAATTGAAGATTTGTGAATTCAATTAAACTATTATTATTAAGTACAATTTATTAAGAAATATGTTTGTTTAGATTAAATTAAGATATTTTATATTAAATTCTTATATTTATTTTATATTAATATCTTATTTTATATCAAATTAAAGTCTTCGCGCATGCGAGACTGCTACTCCCGCGCATGCGCGAAGACATAGAGTAGGACACAATTTTTGTTTGGAATGGCTTCTCTAGTACGTAGTACATATAACTCAATGTTAAAAACAATTAAGGAGAAATGCTTTTTATATATCTCGGAAGTTATTTCTTGGTGAGCTAGCAGAACTGCAGCGCGCTGAACGCGGCCGAAAGTTTTAGCAGAAAGCATTTCAAATATATCGTTAAACCCGCTTGTGGAAACTTTGTGCATGGGTTTTAGAAAATGTTCAAATATTTCGCAACTTTCTGCAACCGGATATTTGATATTTATTGAAATGATTGTACATTAAGTAGATTTGGTGGCACCATAAGATCCACCATCCGAATGTTTCCTACCTCAATAATCATCTTAACCTTATATCAGCTTATCTAAACCAGTGACAGGAAGGGGCATCTTGCGGCTTGCTGTATCTGTATATGATACGTAAAGAGAAAACTTTGTACCCCTTTTTAAGCATATTGCGCGCTCGGAGGAGTGTGAGATTTAGCACGGATAAGGTAAGGTAGAGAAGGAGTGCAGAAACCTAAAATTTATATTATATAACTTGTGTTATAAAAACATTAAATTGCCATAACCATAAGTAATACATTGTCTTTAAGTTCATTCATACTGCGAATGTCAGCTGCTGAACACATAATAATTTACACATATTACAAAAATAATTTTAAAATGTTGCCAACAAACTTATTCCTGACAGATTGATTGAATGATCTGTGAATTTTTATTTTGTGTAAATTCCAATTACGCTAGTAATACGTAAATATGCCAAGCCAGAGCTAAGTTGTGATAGCTACGCTTTGACGTCTGACCAACGTATGACCAATTATAATTTGCGAGATCCTGGTGCTAGTTCTAAGAAAAATCGACTCATGAGTCCGATACTGTCAATGCTTTATGTACACATCGTGTGACAACAAAATCTGTATTGTTGCTATATTAAATCCTATTCTTCACCTATCTTTATCAACAATGGTCCGCAAAAGTTCACACTTTAGCCTTTCTCTATGTAAAGAGGATTAGCTTTAATTGTCACCGTACGTATCGCATCTTGGCACTGCTCTCCATCGCTGGTCTAGGTATCTTAAGTATGATATGTAAACGATATTCATCAGAAGCCGTAATGTTTTTCTATCATTTCCCTTAGCCACCTCTCACGAGCACACAAAAGACAAATGGTATGATTACCACACATCGAAGTGAATGAAAATAAGTCAATTTATTTTATTCATTCGTTCAATGCTGGCATTATTTACATTTAAGATATAACTAAAGAGTAAAATCTTCAACTTAGGCGAATAAAATATAGCCGGGATCTCTCCTGGTATTCTTCTCTATCGGTTCGTAAAATTTCATCGCAATTGCTTTAGCCATTTTGAAGATTAGCCCGGACAGTGACAAATGAAAATGTAAAAAATGGTTAGTAGCATGCAAATAACCCCCTGAGCTAATTAGAAGCCAGTGATTTCAATATTACAGACAAATACTTCAACTTTATTCATATTTAAAGATGAAAGATTTAATTTTTATTATAATTACTGCGTCGTCATTAAACTATAACACTTATAAGAAGAATTCAGATCTTCAACAGGATCACTTCCAGGACTAAGTGCCTGCAGTTAAGAGCGCTCTTACAGAGCGGCCTATATTCGCGAGGGCTCTCATCGGGCGTTCACATCGATGTTCATGTGTTTGCTGAAATTGACTAGCTTAATTTAATATGCTAACATAATGTAATAACCTTTAAGATTTCTTTTATACTTAGAGAAATTGGTTTTTTCACACAATAATAATAAAATATTTTAGTTCAATAAACTGTAAAACTAATTCAAACAATGCTTTAATTAAAAATAGTCAACAATAACAGGTACCTGAACTAGGATATACCTGTATCTCAGGTGTATGTGCTAATATATACACTAACAAATATTTTCTGTTTCTAATGAAAATGAATAGCACACCAACTAATACATATAAACAGCTCTAAAAGAGATATTTTTTATTTTTAAACTAGCTGTTCCCCGCGCGGACGAAGTTCGCTCGCGCGCAATTTATTAGAATTGGATTTCATGGGTTTTAATTTTTTTGCGCGGAACCCTCATTCTTTTCCAAAAATAAAAGAAGCCTAAGTTACTCCTTATAACATCAGCTATCTGCCAATAAAATTCCCGTCAAAATAGGTCTAGCCATTTCGGAGATTAGCCGGAACAAGCAGACAGACAGAGCGGCAGACAGACGGACAGACAGACAGACAAAAATTTAAAAAATTGTATTTTTGTTATAAGAACACATTTTTTTGTGCACTACATTGTAAATCTTAGTGTAACAAAAGAAGATTCACTGAAAGTTAACTAACGGAATGACAGACGCCGGTAAATTATTCCACTCCTTTACTTTTATTATACTGCTAAAGAGTACATGACTAGATAATAAGCCCTGGGATTGAGGGGATCGCTACCATACTGTTTCTAAATGTTTTCATAACAATTGTTTCACATATTATATTGTGAATTATGTTTTTTTTTAAAGTCCCGCTGGGTTTCTTGCTGGTTCTACCCAGGCCAGAGGTATTTTTTTCAAACCAGTGGTAAAAGTAAAAAATTACTTTCAATACGTATTATGTATTGTAATCTATATTGAATAAAAATGAATCTATTCTATCTTATTCTATTCTACTGTACGCATTACAAAAGATGAAGCAAACCGTTTGGTTCTGATGCGCGGAATATCGACAACAAAGGAATGAAGACCCGCCGAACGCCTGGTTGTCCGATTTGCACGGCTGATTTCTATGTCTCCACAGCGCCACTCATCGCGTCCGACTATAGCTGAGAATCATCCAGGCGATCACATTAGCATCCCATAAAAATTTCATCAAAATCTCTCATGTAATTTAGGTGGAGAATAACGTACACGATAAAGATTAGCTGCTATGTCAGACGTTTTTCTGCCCGTCCCGATAGGTGGTGCGATGGGTTTGATTCTGAATTCATTCAAGATTTAACAGTGTATTTTCTTTTATAAAATAAACGTGACAAACGAGCACACAGACAAGATTGTAAATAGAATGCTGTGGCACATTAACATCTATATTTATCGTCGATTAAAAATCATAATGCAGAATGCGTTCTTACCGCTGAGTACTAAAATGGAATGCCTCGTTTCCAGTATAAAAATGGTCTCCCATTTTCTACACTCATCATAAAAACACATCATACAGCATTGAGCTGCTATTTTACGCGGTATTCTGTGAGAACGTGATACTTCTCCGTTCTAGTCGACCCATTTAGGCTACAACCATAATATAGCTGCAGCATGACTCTACCATGTACATATATCACTTTTTGCAGCCTTTATTCGTCGGCTTTGTTTAAAGACATCTCTATCTTTGTCCAAGTCGTGTGACAGATGGCGTGGTAATGCTGGACGAGGAGTACGTCCGCGCGCTCAAGGTGTTCGCACAGATGGTATGCACGTTCCGCTACGGCCGCGAAGAAGACGAGGTCATGGGCCTCAATTCCTACAGGAGTTGTACCTCGCCTCTGAACAGGTCTACCCACTACCGGAGAAGCAATCTTACGAGCTCTCCAGAACGCAGGTACGTTCGTGATTTTATCCATATATTCAGCTTTTAAGTTACTTGACTATTTTTTACTATTAAGTTACTTGCTTATTTACTAGATTATTCACTTGGCCTTTTACTTACTTAGTTACTTGATTATTTATTTGCTTGCTTACTTTTACATTTGCTTAATTATTTACGTACTAATTTCCCAGTTTACTTACTTGACTATTTACTTAATTATTTACTATGGAGTTCCCCGGTAGTAAACATAAATAAAATTTAAAAAGAAGGTAAACACCGGTTCCGAAAAATAAAACGGGAAAAATAATTTCTTTATAATTTAATATAATACAAACTTTTCACTATAAACGCCGCCATAACCCTGCCATAACCCAATTACTCTGAACAGTCAACTAAATCCAACGCGGCGTGTGATAGCTCGTCTCTTAAGATCTCTTTCACCCTGGAATTTGTGCTTGTGAACTATGGAGCCTTGTTCGATATACTCTGCTGAACAATCAGGCAGTAGACTCTCAGTCGGCACAAATATTACTACCTGGATTCATAGTTGCAGGTAATCTATCTGTATGTAGCGGTATGTAGCGTGGTAGCGGTTAGTTGCCAAACCCACTAAAATATCCTACTACATTAAAAAATCATTCCACATTTTCCATCCAAAATGGGTGGAACATTTTTCTTCAAATTTAAAAGTAATCATTAAAATTTTCACTATAAGTGTTACAATAAAAAAACACAAATAATATATCGCGTCACATATTTAAAAATATGAAACATTTGAATTGAGAACCCCTTTCTTTTTCTAAGCCGGTTAAAAATAAATCAACCGTCCATAAATGTGCATTTTGCTTATTATGAAAAGGATAATTATACAGCGTGAAGAGGCCAAATTTTACTTCATTAGGTATTGGTGGACTTAAATTCTAAATTGTTGTTATACACGGTAGATCCATGTTGCAGCTATATTATGGTTGTAGCATGAATGGGTTGGCTCGGACGGGGAAGGACCACGCTCTCACCGAATACCAGCGTAAGATAGTGCGATTTAACCTTATTATAGGATATTACACTTACCGTTAATTCCACTATTTAAAGTCTAGTGCTGCACACAGGCCTCCCTCATAGATTGGGTACTCATAAGGGTGATATTGATCATAGTTGGCACGCGTGGCGAGCGGGTTGCCAGTCGCATATATAATTTTTATTTTTAGTTGTTATTCCGAAGACGTTGCTGCAAAACTCTTGGTTTGTTCCCCTCTGTTGCTACTTACGACACCCACGGGTAGTGGATATTATTAAACTGCCACTACACTGTACTGATGATAATTCAACGAGTTTAAATTTGGTGTTACCATAAATATTATTTTAGTACGTTATTAGTTATTTATATCATTTAATGGGTGTTTAAATGTACGTAGTATTACACAGCCACTCTAATATGAGAATTCTTTGGATATAAACTGATAAGCCGCAGTTACAGTTTCAAAACTCTAATCCTCTATCACGAGTAAATCCATTTTACTATAGTGGACTCCATTAATGTATCATTTGTTTTATGAAACTATTAATATGTATAAAATACTGTCTACTAATAGTTGCAATTATATAAATATTCTAATGGTTTTATGAAACTTTTAGTGTAAAAAATATTGTTAATAGGTTCATAAAACATATGATTTTTATGATTTAATATGTTGTGTGAGTATATTTTAGACAGTGTGGTTTAAAACGAATAGAAGAGTTTTATTTTTAAATTATAACAGAAGTTGTGGTAATAGGTCAGATTTTTAAAAATACCGTCACTGTTACAGCCTAACTATTAAAGTCCCACTGCTGAACATAGTCCTCCCCCATAGATTGCCTCATAGGGGTAATATTTGCCTTAGTTGCCACGCTTGGCAAGCGAGTTGGCAACCGCAGTATTCATTTTTATTTTTAGTCGTTATTAGGAAGACGCTGCTGCCCATCTGCTGATTTGATTCCATCTGTCGCCTCTTACGACGCCCACGGGATTTTATGGGGCAATGGATATTCTTACACCGCCACTACACGGGAACGGTATGGTTCGGAAATACAAGTAAACATACAAATACAAGTAAAAACACACCTAAAAGTAAAGGAAATGAAAATTAAATAAAAACAAATTCGCGGTAAATATGAGCCACTGACAGAATAACCGTTCTGTAGCTGTGGTAACACTGCTACATCATTATGCTGGGTCCACAGATAACCCCCTGAGGGGGTAATCTGTGGATGCCTTATTGTTGCTGTAACTCAATAAATTTGAAAACTTTTATTATCTGTTTTTATATTTTATAGTGCTCGTTGTGTTGTAATAAAATTAAATCGCTCTTTGTTTATGATTATTTTTCAATGACTGACGAAATTTAATAATTAAGTTCAAAATATAAATACTGATTAACATCCTTTGCAGTTTTTAAAAATACGCGTAAATAAGGTTTCTACGTTTATTTGAAAATTTAATTTCAAAATTGAATGTATATGCCCATAAATCATGGGCAACAACTACAGTGTACGCGCGTTCGTGTGTGTACGAGTTCCCTTTTTGTTCCCTTTATACTTTAAAAGGGCTTAGGGCCGTCATAATAAATAAAATAAAATAAAAAAAATTACGTATCAACGACGTAACCGATGACTGTTTTTATTAAGGCGTATTCAAAAAACTGGAATGAAGTGTTTAAAACTATTAACTATTTAAATCGATTAACTATTTACAACAAGGAACTATTTTTTTGTTTGTTTTAAAAGTAAAAGCGGCCAAGTGCGAGTCGAACTCGCCCATGAAGGGTTCCGTAGGAGCAAGTAACATAATATAAAATTTCTTGTAGTTCGTTGTAACTTTGATCGATGTTTTAATAATAGTGTATTTTTTTATTTTTATATTTGAGTTGATTGAATGAAAGGTAAATTGCGGTTTACGATTTATGACGTATTAAAAAAACTACTTACTAGATCTCGTTGAAACCAATTTTCGGTGGAAGTTTACATGCTAATGTACATCATATATTTTTTATAGTTTTATCATTCTCTTATTTTAGAAGTTACATGGGGGGCGACACATATTTTACCACTTTAGAAGTCTCTCGCGCAAACTATTCAGTTTAGCAAAACATGATATAAGAAACCTCTATCTCTATACGTATGGGGTATCTATAGATCTATCCATAGAAACACGCCACGTATGGTTTTGCATTAAAAAAAATTGAGTTTCAGTTCTATGTATGGCAACCCACAAAATTTATTGTTTTTTTTCTACTTTTGTGTGAAAATCTTAATGCGGTTCACAGAATACATCTACATACCAAGTTTCAAGATTATAGTTCTTATAGTTTCAGAAAAAGTGGCTGTGACATACGGATAGATAGACAGACAAACATGAAGAATCCATAAGGGTACCGTTCTTTTGCCATTTGGCTACGGAACCCTTAAAAGGTAACTCCCAACTATGATTTTTTTATAATGCTGCTCCTGCATCGTGGAGGCTGCTTACAAACATAATCTTTTGAAGGCCATACAAATACTTGTTCCGCGCGGGATTCGAACCCGCGGCCCCCAGCGCAACAACTCGTTGCTAAGCCACTGCGCCACGGAACCGTCATTGATATGCAGAAGAAACAGCGTTGTTGATTGCATACAGCCTTGTGAAACACTAGCGTTAATGGGCTTGTAATCGGAGCATGCACCGTCTACTACGACCTTGATGCTCCGATCTGCAAGAAAACTGGTGATCCAATTGCACAATTTGTCGGGAAGCCCATAGGAAGGCAGCTTCGAAAGAAGCGCCACGGAGCCGTCACTTACTACTTAAATATGCAATCACTTAAAATAACACTAACTTATTGGTATTTTAATTGGTGCTCAAAATGAAGTCCGTTTCTCTCAATGCACATTTCCTTAAATTATATTTACATTAATTAAATGGAGCACCGTCATGTTGGAAATAAAAATTATTCAGTAACTCTATGGGTATATGGTCCAGGAAATATTGAATAACACTTTGTAACGTCGAAATAATTACCACCCATTAATTGCCTATCAATGAATTACGGACCCACAATTATAAGTTATCAATAATTCCGGCCCAAATATTTACACTAAATCGCACTTGATGATAACTGTCTTTTATAGCGTGTGTGTTGCATACTGTCCACTAATATTCGTTGCGACTATTATAAAGCCCTACACGCGCAAAAAAGTCAGTCCATGTAAAGCATTATCAATCTTTGACAACAACCATTCACAAAAATATTTTCGAGGTGGACCAGCGCTGTTATTCAGTGCTTAAACGTTGGTTATGAAATGGGTGGTATCCAAAAGAATTCAGTAGTTTCCAAACGAAGTACTGGCTAACTCTGAATTCTTGAGCTGCGCCATTGGTACTAGCGCATTGGATGCGCTCGAAAAACTCGATCATTGCATTTTCGATAACCGGGCTAATTACTGAATGACTACCTCTAACACTTCCTTGCGACGGAGTGGTTAACTGTCCAAAGTCTAGCAGCCTTTGGTTTACTATCAAAATTCTACTCCAATTATAGATAAACCACTTAATTGGCGGATCGCCCACGTGGTGTTGAGTCAGGTGGAGGCGGGAATCGGCGCACACGTAGTTAATTTACCCAAGATAGATCCCGAGATAATGTTCGGTGGACGCAATATGAAACAATGCAAATTTATCTTTATCTCGCCATGTATTTTTTTAGTTTAAGCAACTGTGCTGAGATATAAAATAGGTTTGCAACATTATATTTATTTTATTTATAATATTTAATTTATTTATTGTATATAATTACAATACAATGATATAAAAAAAGCAATAAACTATATCAAAACCATATCATATTAACAATAAAAATAGTTTCGAAAATCCAAAAGTACACGATACATGAGTGTTTCTCTTCTGTTTTTTTTTTTTGAAAAATCATAAATTATCAAAATGCATCGATTACATAAATAACATCGATTAAGGCTGCATGGCACATTTGTCCTTTGTCTTTCAAGGGCTATAGGAAAAATTAAAGTGCCTTTAAATTTTTAATAGCAATAAAACATAAAACTTGAAATTCATTTTATTAACAAACAAAGCGTAGTATGCTAGTGATATGAAATAGGTGAAATAGGTGAAATAGTTGATGTAATTCTGAAGCTAATAAGAAAACCCGGTCTTGATGTGACAATTTTTTCGGGAGTTATCCTGACCACATACGAAATCAACTGCCGGACGTCGATGTAATTTTTTTCAAACCGTCTTTTATCAAAGTAGCAATATAAAAAGATTTTATTAAAAATAGAAGATGGATTAATTAGAGTGTTTTTTGATATACGGTTACTCATTTTATCGTATAAGTGCAATATGGTTATGAAAGAGGTATTTTAAGGCCACAAAATTGCTTGACCTTGACGTGTCAAAAGTAATACACCAACAACTAACGCTTCATGTTATGAGGCGTGCAAAATATTATTCTTCCTCGCTACTATCATTCCCACTTGAATTATCTTCACTTTTAATGCAGCTTGATCAGTCAGTATCGTCTTGTAAATTAATTATCAATTGATCCATAGCATCATCGAATATTAGATTGGGTTGACAATATTCCTTTTAAATTTTAAATTTTCTGGAGATTTCAGCGAATAATTGCTCCAGTGCAATTTTATTGTTATCGAAATTGCTATCAAGTTCATTTCTTGCGAGTTAACCCTTCATATCTCCCCATACCAACTCAATCGGGTTCAGGTCTGTGTGTTAAGATAGAAGTCGTAAATCTTCGTGACCCGCAGCCTTTTATAAACATTTTCTGATCTGTGTTACTTGATCAATGTGAGTAAGTCACATTTCCTTAAGGTAATATTAAAATCCAGGTTATGCAGCCAGGCCTGCATGTCAGCTTTAGTTGACAACATCGTGGGCTTTCTACCCACTTGCACTGAATAATAAGCAGCGTTATCCTTGATAATCACGGAATATGGTGGTAAATTTGGCCATCATTTTTCTTTTTTCCATTTATTATACATATATTACATACAGGGTATTTTTGGAACGCTCCCGAAAACTAAGACAGGCGATAGCACCAAGTATACCTTTGATCATGGGTCACAAATAAATCCGATCCTGATGAAAAAAAAAACATCTTTTTACAACGTTTTATAAATTTTATTCACGCGTCGTCATGTTAGTACAGCTAAATGAAACGATAATTTCATTAAAAAAATCATGAAAATACTGAAACATAAAACCAGCAGTGGAATAACTCAATTCATATCAGCTGATTAAAGGTCAATGTACGCGCGAACGCAAATTCGCGCGGTCCGCAACTAGCGGGCCATACCACAATACCTAATAATTTACAACACTTGTCTAAATACTTAACTTATCTACTTAACCTACTATTTTGCCACTGTACTTGTCTCCACGTAGCCATTTTAATCCGAATTTACAGGTTAAATAACCCAAATAACTGGTTCGATTTCCCGCTAATGAAAAAACATTTAAATGAAATGTAACCAAGGTTAGAGTCATGCGTTTTTATTCATAGTGTAGGTATGTTTATTATTCTCATGTATTCAGTTATGTATGTATTCAGATTTATTCAGTACTAAGTTATTTAAAAAAAAATTGTTATGAAACAGCTTACCGCTCGAAATCCTTCGTGGTCTTATGAGATGCGGCTCAAATTGTGCTTCATTCATTTCAAGGCAGACTCATGGAGGCGGGGCATCATCGTGTGGTCTTCGACACAGTCCGTACGTAGTTTGTCCAAAACATCCACGATCGTTTTGTAGTTTCGTCAGCACTATCACACTCACGATTAAAAACCCTTTCTTTCACATACCCCACAGAAAGAAGGAAGTCTAACGGGGTCAGATCTGGTGAGCGAGGTGGCCAAGCATTCGGTTACGCTTCAACACTTTGTGCACTGCACAGTATGACACACTTGTTCCATCCCGACGTCTTAACAATTTATTTAGCGATACTTCGTGTACCTAGGTTCGGATACATAACATGTTGTCGTATTCACAATCACTATAAACGTACGCGTTAAGCATTATTAAAACAAAAAACGTAACAAGAATAATACCAACACGTTATGACAATTTAATAAACAAAACGCTCGTGCACGCGTGTACAAAATCAACACGAAACTGTTTCAAAAACTTCAATTAATTAACACGACAAAACGGAAACCTACTGCGTCACAGCGTGAGGCGATACGAGCCGGCCGGGTTACATTCTCATGCGTCATAATAAAGAAGGACGCAACTAACAAAAACGTAAAATGGAAATAAAAAATAAATTGATGAATTTTTCTTTCAGACCCTGTGTCTATAGTATATTAAAAGGTTTCTATATGAAAATTTAAATATATACGTAGGAGACATGAAGATTTTAAGGACGAACTTATTTTTTTGATAATTTGTTTATTTATTTAAATAAAAAGAATTTTCCTTTTCATCTTAGCTTAAAAAATACATCTAGCAACACAAAAACATCGAACGAAAGACGCATATAACTACTTGCGTCTTTCCAACCTAATAAATAAAAAAAACTGCCATTCATTTAACATTTTTACATATTTTGGAAAGGTCATTTGAATTTGAAAGGACGCTAATAGTAATTTATTACTTTTTTCTTAGTAAATATTAGAGAACCATTGGTAGTGAGACACAAAAAATAACAACCCTCAACTCTTGAGTAATGATTTTAAAGGGAATATCATACGAGTCTTACTACGATAATAATTAAAAATTAAAAATTTTGTACAACCGACTTTAATATAAATAATTAAGGATAACTCAAAAACTATTGGTCTGACCTCGATCAAATTTATATGGGACCACATGTGAAACACCAGCTCTTAATAATAAGATATAGCATAATAAGACAAGAATAATTGAAATTTAAGTAATCGATGCAAATATTGTTAAAGATGACGTAGCAACTGGTTAAATAAGTCTTTTCTTTTATGTTGAATTTGTATAAGTCTTTTCTACTAAAAAAATGTCATCAGTGATCAACAGTTACGTCTAAAATTCTTACGATAATTTCTAAAATATTGATATTTGTGAATATTAAAAAAAATAGTAGATGCGCCTTCTTATCATGAGACAAATGGTATATTTAACTCATTTATTCAAAAATTGTCAGATGCGCCCTTTTTTCTTATGACCGTAACATTGACCGAGCTAGATATAGGTCGGTAGCGAAGGGAGTGTGAGTACAGTCGCGTTCTAAAGTACTACATGGTATTGGGCTATTGTTTTATAATATTATAGTATTTAATTGTTTTATTGTAGAATCATACTAGGCGTTTTACTAGCTACTTAGAACTTTGGAAGAGGTTGGAATTAAAAATGGATAATGTTTACTTGAGCATTATTTGTTATTTCTATCGTAAAATATTTTTAAGTTTGTAAGAAGAAAACTTAAGCTAAGTGTGACACGCCGTCCATTATGTCGTCTTGGGTTACATGGAAGCCAGATGTTGATGGTGTGTTGGTGTTACTGGATGCTACTTCATCATCACTTTCATCTTCGCTTGAGCTTCCGTCCTCAGGTCGATCACATGGTAATTTTTTCGGTATTCTTCCTCAACACTTTTAAATTTACTGCACAATTTTCCCCATTCACCTTCTCCTATCATATTTACCTTTTCGTTCACTAGTTTAGTCATAAAACAATAGATATAAATAATTTTTCTTTCCTTCCTTTTTAAAACATCGCGGGAGTCGCAAAGTAAGCTGTGTATGCGACTGTATTTTTGGAGCGAACAAAGCGCGGGAACCAATAGCATGCAGGCACAGTTATACTGGCGGATTGTTCCCCCCGTCGCGTCCCCTTCGTACCAATATGTGATAAATCGCTCAGTGGCCAAGTTCAAGGCCAGCGTTCTTTTTTCACCGTTCGCGCGTACATTAACCTCCATTAGTCAGGTGATATCAATTCAGTTTTCACTGCTGGTTTTATGTTTCAGTATTTTCATGATTTTTTTTATGAAATTATCGTTTCATTTAGTTGTACTAACATGATGGCGCGTGAATAAAACTAATAAAACGTTGTAAAAATATGATTTTTTTTTCATCAGGATCAAATTTATTTGTGACCCATGATCAAAGGTATACTTGGTGCTGTCGCCTGTCTTAGTTTTCGGGAGCGTTCCAAAAATACCCTGTATAATTTGACCGTTAAGAACTTGACCTAAGACAACCCGCAGTGCGCTTATTCTTGTGAGTCACAGTTTTCGCCTACGGTCGGCTGCTGTCGAAGATTGACGAGTATTTCGAGCAGTGTGTGGCGACTGATATAACGTCACGCGAGATGAGCTGCGCGGGATGCCGCGGCGTAATTAAGGAAGACGGCGCATTTATGAGATGCAATAAGTGCAAGCAATATTATGATAATTTATGTGCCAATTTTGCTACAGAGGTGTTTACTACGCTGACGTCTGAATTTAAGAAGACATGGATATGTTTTGAATGTCGAAGCAAAATTCCCAAAAACGATAATACCCATACACCGGTGCGTCAACAACTAAGCCATGATATGAGTGTTGTTAATGAATGCTTAGATGTATCGATGTATGGCTCCGATAATGTCACCTTCCGTAATGGACAGCGCCAGGCACCATGGGTTATAAAGCCCGACCAGTGCCCACATAATATGGCCCCTGTAGTGCAGAAAATTAAACAAATACAAAACGAATTCGAATCACGCTTAACTACGAAAATTTGCATGTAACTTACTGAGAAATTTAATGAATTCAAGGCAATAGTATTTGATAAAATAAACCATCTTAAATGTAAAATTGACTCCTTGGAAAAAATATCCAAATAGTAGATCAACGTAATAGTGCACCAACGCAGGGCAGTACAGTAGCGGTGCAAAAATCCGCCAATCCCGCCTTAAACCTAGATGTTGGGAAGACAAAAGTAAAAAATCTAACAGGCATACAGCAGAAAAAAAAGGAAGATGCTGGTAAGCTTTATACATCCTCTAAAGTTAAAACAACTACATCTTCTTCGGCACCATCTCCTCCTACCTTTGCTTCTGTGTTGGACGCATCGAATATAAATATACATCTTGACGCAACCCTAGAGACCACAGATACAGTTGAACAAGAAAATCAGGAGGAGTGGATACATGTGCGACGGAAACCTGGACGAGCATCACGGCTGGGAGTGCTCCGTGGAACAGCTGCACCTGGAACAACTGAGCTTCGTGCATCTGAGCGGTGGAGGTACCTACATCTCTACTACGTGCAGGAGGGTACCACTGTTGAACAGGTGCGTGCACATTTGTATTCAATTTGCGGTAATAATAATTGCACAGTAGAAGAACTGAAATCTCGGGGGCGCTACTCATCATTTAAGTTGGGGGTACCATTGAAGATTGCTGACAGTATTATGTCACCTAATAATTGGGCTGAAGACATCTGCGTAAAACCGTGGCGACAGAACTTTCGTGACAAAGAAAAAAGAGCGTAACCTTGTTTGTAAAAATAAAACGACAGAAATATTATACCAAAATGTAAGAGGATTACGAACAAAAATAATGCAATTCTTCTCGCTCGTTGAGTCATCGGTATATGATTTAGTTGCGATAACGGAAACTGGTCTCAACGCATCATTCCAAGATGCAGAAATCGTCCCCCCCGGCTATCAAATACTACGCTGCGATCGAGCGGACGGCCGTAAGCAGGGAGGAACGTGTATAGTGGCAGCACCGCGGTTTGAGCTGCGTAACGTGCCTACACCGGATAATGTTAACGTGGATGATCATGCGTTTGAATTAACCTGTGCTACAATACACTTAAGAAACAGATTCTTATTTACATGTTGTGTAGTGTATATTCCGCCCCAGACTAATTTTGAAGAATATATGATTATGTTTAGCGTCATAGAGGATATATGTGTAAAGTACAAAAATAATGTTTTAGTTTTAGGAGATTTTAATCTATATTCAGACAATCAAGATGTTTGTAATTATTTTGAGTATTTTATGTCCTTCTGTGAATTCATCCAGGGCAGTAGTGTTGAGAATTTCATGGGCAGACAGTTAGACTTAGTATTATACGGCAGTGGTATAACAGGTGTGATATCAGTGAGTGAGACTAAGGGTTTACAACCGGTAGATGATTGTCATCCACCATTGATGGTCTGCCTGTCAGCGACGGATTTTGAAGAACACGCTACAACGGACAACAAATGCTCAGGTGACCAAAAACAATGGAACTTTTCTAAGGCAGACTTCAGTTTGTTATACAGTAGCATTTCTGTGATTGATTGGAGTGAACTATACACAATTTTTGATTTAGAGGTTGCTCTAAACTATTTCTATCGTACTATAAATAATATATTTAATAACTGTGTTCCTGTTAAAAAGCATAGGTTAGCAAATAGTAGGTATAGCTACCCACAATGGTATCCGATGGAGGTCATTCGCGAAATACAACTTAAATACAAGTTACATAAAAAATATAAGGCCAGTGGGTCAAACGATGACTATCATGCTTTTTCGCAATGTCGAGCGCGAGTTAAAAAAGCAATTAATGAAGCTCATAGTACTTACCAGGAGCGAGTGCAGAATAGTTTTGTGAAAGATCCAAAGGGGTTTGGACTTTCGTGAAAAATAAACGAGGTGGTATCAATAAAAATAAATTAATTAAGGATGGGCGTTTCTTATCAGAGAGCGAATGTGCAAATGAATTAGCGGCATATTTTCACTCGGTGTATAACTCGGAACCTGCCGTGTTAGACGTGGCGGCAGCGGCAAGCGCGGCTTGCGCACCGGGTGGCGGTTACGCGCATCGTGTGCACCTCAACGAGCTGAGCCTTGCCGACGTGCGCCGCGCGCTTACCAAACTTAAGCCCAAGCGCTCCATAGGTCCAGATGGTATACCTCCGTATATTGTTAGAGATTGTCGTGAGGCATTCGAGGCCCCGTTTCTCCATATATTTAATATCTGTCTCAATAGTGCAATTTTTCCTTATATATGGAAGTTAACCAGGGTGGTGCCGGTACCCAAAGCCAGTGGTGGTACAAAAGGGTCGGATTATAGACCAGTGGCAGTTCTGTGTACGCTGGCAAAGGTTTTTGGTCAACTTTCGGACGCGCAACATGGATTTCGCCCGGCGCGTAGCACCGGCAGTAATCTGCTTCATCTGATGTCAGAAGTGGTACCAGCAGTGGATTCGGGAGCACAGGTGGATGTCGCATACTTTGACTTCCGTAAGGCGTTTGACACGGTCGACAATGATATCTTACTCATGAAACTGGCGCAGGCGAGTTGTACGCCGAAAACATTGTAATTTTTCGCTAGTTACATGAGAAACAGGAGCCAATTTGTAGACTGGGCTGGTCAACTGTCAGAACCATACCTCACCAGGTCAGAAGTGAGTCAAGGTAGTAATTTAGGCCCACTGAAATTTGTCCTAATGATTAATGATTTACCCGATGTTGTATGGCAATCAACATGTCTTCTATTTGCGGATGACCTAAAATTGGTGTCAATAGTTAAGGACTCAGCTGACTGTGGCAAACTACAGGCGGACATTGACAGAGTAGTACAGTGGAGTCATAGGAATAAGTTATTTTTTAACATTTCCAAATGCTCAGCCATATCGTTCACATATTCACGCCAGCCTCACACATACAAATATAATTTAGACGGAGTAGCCTTGCAGCGGGTAACAGAGGTAAAAGACCTTGGTGTTCACTTTACTTCAAAACTCAATTTTAGGGACCACATTCAAAAGATTTGCAAGAAGGCGTATAGAAATTTAGGATTTGTGTTGCGTCAGTCGCGGGAATTTACAAATCTCGGTGCGGTCCGGGCCTTGTATGAAGCACTAGTGAAAAGTCACCTAGAGTGAAATGGCTTTATATGGAGCCCGCACGAAGCTAAGTACAAATTGATGGTGGAACGGATACAAAATAAGTTTATTCGATTTCTTTATTTAAAATTATATGGAGTGTATCCGTTCTACCCATTAATGTACCCAACATTATTTGTTCTAGGCATGGTAGGGTATAACAAACTGGAGGTTAGGAGGGAGTTAAGTTTGGCAACATATATGTTTAAATTGCTGCGTGGAAAAGTGTATAACGAGGCGATATTGCGAATGGCTAAGTTGTGTGTGCCGGACAGGTACGTGTGGCGCCGGAAGCGGCCGCCGCTGTTCGCGGTACCGCGCGCACGCACCAACCTTCTAAAGGAGGCCCCACTGACCCGAGTGCTGCACACTCTAAATAAAGTAGCACAGGGTATAGATTTATTCTGCTGTTCCTTGGGTGAATTCACAAAAGTGACATTATATGTATTGTGTTATAATAGTTGATAAGTTGTGTTCTGTCCTTATTAAATTAGAGAGTTTTATGTGCCTACACTGTCGTATTAGGAACGCCTGTAAAGACAGAGGTAGAAATAAATAAATTAATAAAAAAAATATATAAATAATGAAAATTCACATCTTAATGATATACTCCGAACTTACTTTTTGATTTAAAAATTAAAAAGGCTCAGTTGATAAATCCACCAAGGCCTCCAGCATGGACAATAATCAAACTTGGCCCTTTCCCATTATACGACAGTACTCATCTTTCTTCTGTAGACTACCTGTACACGCCCCTAGCTGTCCCTACAAATGTCGATCACACAGGGGCCCATAGCTGTAGACTCGACGAACAACTAAAGACGGGCCGCGGGTTCAAGCCTGGTGGAAATTTTCTATCCTACTACACTTTACGGGGAAGGCTAGTCGAATAGAGAGTACTTACCTGTATCTGGGCGAAGACTGTCTCAGGGCTCGGTTAGGCCAGAGATGTGTATGTGTTGCGTGTAGTGGTGTTTTTGTGGTGTGGGTTGTGATAGACCTGACTGGACCGTTGAAGTCGGCAGCAGCCCGGACTTCGGCACCGCTCCAAATTGTGGTAATCTCCAGCGGCGTCACCCACAGTCACTTTCTTTCTTTTTCACGATGTCAGTCTATTAACCTTATTCTAGTTCAGTTCAGTTCAGTTTTTAACTAAATCCCGTTACTTATAAACAAAAACGTAATACACCGCACGAATACGAATGTTCGGATCAAAGGTTACTTCCGTTTCGCGTGGCAACAAATATTTCTAGAACTTAACACGACCTTCTCTAGTGTCACAAAGTTCAGCGTTCAACCGACAAGGGAATTGTCTCCGAACTATATCAAATACCGCACGAGCAAATTAATATTGTCAAATGCACTTATATACGCTATCAAATTAGAATAACCAAATTTGCGGTAAATTAGGCGCGCACAATCCACAAATTCAGACGTTGGTCGCAATCAATATTAATTCTAAATAATTAATCAAACCGGTGCCTATTTGTCTAGACTTAATAAAAACCTCGTCGTGGCAACAATTTGCTAACAAAACCGACTCTAAAAAATGGAAGTTTCCCGGGCGACTTCACAACGTGCTATCGACAGCACTGCATGCGAACTACTCTGTTGCACTCACGGTCTGCGCTCGCGCCCTCTACCCGACGAATCACGGGAGCCAAGGTGACCTTTACAAGTCAGCGGGTGGAAACGAGTGTGAATGCAAATTTCAAATGTTAATTGTTTGGCCTAAACATTAACAACATGATGAAACACTTAAGGAGAAATTGATGTATGTTTCATTGAGGTAAACAATGTTCCTCTGATCTCCAATATTTCTTTATCGCTCACAAAAAGCTCCATCGCTAAGATACTATATTTGGTTGTTCAATAAATAGCTATCTTTTTGACTGACATTTCTTAAATCTAAAACCAAGTTTGTGAAATAATATTCTCAAATATTCTCGACTACAATTAATAATTCTGTTTTCTTTAAGATCACCATTTAAAGATTTTAATGTAGGAACCTTCTTGAATAAAAATGAGTTGCCTTTCGTCTTATTACGCCTTCTGTAAAATTATCTTTTACATTTTTTTCGTATTTGTTTTTTTTTTTGTTGACGATTTAAAAACCGCGCTGTTCTGTTCACGTTCCAGATCGTTGCCTTATTTAATAATTTTACTTACAGTAGAAAAGGAGAGTACTGTTATTGTGCAACAAATTTGTTCACGTTTAGGTCATGTAGATACTCCGTAGAACTTCAATCTTGTTTTCTAGCCTTAAAGAAGGAATAAACGTTGACGCCATTTGTTTTGCTTGTCTTCTAATTTTCTTGCCAAAAAATTTGAGGGCTATTCATCTTGGCATTAATCGTGGCACTTTAATTTCATGTACGCTTTGTTCCAAGCATCCGTAATAGATATAATCAATTGTTCACTGCGAGATCCGCGAATAAACTGCCAAACATGAGAAATGTTCCCTGCTACCCGCCACCGCCTGACTGCCCTGTAGCGTCCGTACATCACTCAAATTTCTTATCCCGCGGGGGATCCGCCAATTAAGTAGTTATCTATAGAGTAGAGCCAAATCTTTGTGCTACAAATAATATAGCTGCAGCATGACTCTATCAGGTATAAAATAAAAGGTATAAACTGCACTACAGCATGATTGAATCGGCTAAAATAACGTTTAGTGAGTGACAAGAACCGGAGGCCCTTTTCACTGGGCGATCCATCACAAAAGTAACGATTATCTGCATTTTGATTCTGAATAGGTGGTTTCTTCATGTGTTCAGCATCCGTTAATAACACAATCAGGTGAACTCTACGCAGCAATACATATTTATAATGCTGCTAATTCACGCTGGTATTCTATGCGAGACGACCCATTCGTTCTGCAGCCATAATACACTGCAGCGTGACTCTTCCACGTACACGAGACGCTTCTTTCATGAATCATCCTTGTCACTTACAGTTTTATTTTGCAATATACGCCCAAATTCGCAGAGAAGTTTCAGAATAAGTAATATGGATGAATGGTGAAGAAAAATTTATATAATAAGTCTTAAACATTCTGTCCTTTATATTATTAAATTCAGACTACGTGGTAATGCATTATTTTAACTGATAATAGTTCATAAATATCTAACGCGTACTATTTTACTACGCACGTATTCTGATGGTGGCTGTCCATGCTTGCCAAGCCTTGGCAAACGCCTTCAAGCCACAAGCGTCCACAAATCTCGTTTGGCATTTGGAAGTCGTTTTCATGCTTGTGAATGCGTCGGTGTCCTACGTACACCCAAGGACACCCAACTTGTGTCGGCTATTGCATTTGATTTAACATACTTCTATCCTGTTTTACTTTTCAAATATTTGCGAAAACTTGTCACCAATATTTCTTTTTTGGCTTTTAATTATTTTGCTGGCTTTCCCGTTAACTCGGCAAGAGGACTCTTTGGGATTCCAGATAGATGATTCGCTTTGGTAATATTCCAGAATCGATAAACTCTCTTCATTCAACCAGCCACTCATTTTAAACAAAAAACTAAACATGCGCTCGTCGCGAATTCAGAATGGCTACTAAACGCGCACCAACGTGTGAATGCGTTGCAAGCACATGCTGCAAGCGCCCTTTGATCTGTGTCCAAAAACCGACTCAAGTCCCGGATCGGGGACAAGCGTCCACATGCTAATGCAAGCCAAGCCAAACGCCCTCTTTACATGCTTGTCGACACTTGGCAAGCGTGTAAACCCGGCATTAAGAGTCGCTCGGTCGAAAAAAGGGTGTGAATTGAATTGCATACAGAGGAGCGCGCGTACGCGAAGTTGTTCCATATAAATCACATTCAGTTTGGGATAATTTCAAATAAAATAAGAAGTCTTATTTACTCGTATTTTCATAAACTGCAATAACGATATGTTATCATCACTTAAATATTTTAACTAAAATATAAATTTTGGACACTCTTTGAAAAGAAACCTTGTATATTGCTAAACAGACGTATTTATTAATAGTTATTCGTATATTCATTTCTTAGTTAAATGTTAAGTAGTTAATTATCACTTTTATTTTGTTTTTATTCTATACTGCTACACCCACGTCAAATTCTTACCACTCCGTGGGTTGACTGGTAGAGAATGCCTCAAGGCATTAAGTCCACCCTTTGTGTTCTTTTGTTTTAAAGAATGCAATAAATAATAAATAAATAAAAACAAATAATTGTCAGGGAAACTAAAGTTAGGATCGGTATTTCTTGTTTTATCAAACCGAAGGACAATCGAACTTAGAGTCAACATAACGATAAGTTTCTACTACAGTTCAAAGACACGCAGCCAATTTCAAACAAAGAAGGCTTCGGTGCTTTGTCATCTCTGAGGACTGCCATAGAAATTGAGTGTCCCATAACCTGCAATTATACTGGTTCTATAAACCCTTGATTAGAACACAGTGCAAGCACTACTATTTGTCGGCAGAAATATATAAGGTAGCACCCACCCAGACGGACTCCTAGACAGACATAAATAAAATTTAAACCAGCGTTTGATGAAAATAAATATTAATTTTATTTCTTACGTGGAATCTGTAAAGATTTTTTAATTAATTTTAAGAATTATATTCTTGTTTGAAATCAATACGATGGACGCAACACCGATGAAGTTACAATCGAATAGGAATACGATTTATTTTTAAACATTTTAACCGTTACCGTTACGGACATTTAAAGCCCACTGCTGAACATAGGCCTCCAATTTAGATTGCCTCACAGGGGGATATCTGCCATAGTTTAATAATTTCATCTCTCAGTTGGTCATGTGCTCCTGGTAGATTATATTATATACATTAATCCATTACAGCATATAGTCCACTGCTGAACATAGGCCTCCAACTTAGATTGCCTCATAGGGGGGATATTTGCCATAGTTACCACGCTTGGCAAGTGGGTTGGCAACCGCAGTTTATTTTATTTTTAGTCGTTATTAGGAAGACGCTACCGCTCATCTCCTGATTTTTTCCCTCTGTCACCTTTTACAACCCCAACGTAATGATAAGAAAAAACACTTTAAATATTTTTTTCGAATTCTAGAGGCTTATTTTTCTGGATACGGACCACCCAAGCAGTAAAAGGAATGAAGATTTAAGTATGCGCAAATGAAGGGTCCCATTAAAAATAAAAGCACATTTGTGTGGCAAGAGTTAAATGGCGACGCGTAATAAATTCGAATTAGTACATAGAGACGCGATCCCACCTCGCAGTACTCATTAGACCGGCGGCGGACGGTTTTAAATTACATAGTAATTAGGGCGTAATTACACGCTGCGAGTTTATTCGCGTCGGCCGTAGCTGGCAGGTGGACAGGGCCCTAGGGGATTGCTAGGTGCTCGCCTCGACCTCGGTTACTCTAGTTGGTGTTTCGTTATACAACATTAGTTTATAGTTCAGACAATGCTGTCTGAAGACGTTATCCCGAGGGTTATTTATATGCCACAGCATAAATGGCATTTCTAAAACTTTAAAATTAATTGGGTCTTTTTAATAAACATTTTTAAATTTTTTGTTGTGTGCTGGCAGAGTGAAATCCATCGCCCTATGTCGTCGCAAAAATGCTCAGAATTCACAGGTGACAAGCGGGCACACAGTTGATTTTAAGTGGATTCTATGGCCCATAGACAACTACATCTATCTTCCATCCACATTTATTCTGGATTGAGGATCAAAATGCAGATGCGTTGTCACCCTTAAGGACTAAAATGGAATGCCTCGTTACGCTGGTATTCTGTGAAAGTTTGGTCCTTTCCCGATCAAGCCGACTCATTCGTGCTACAACTATAAGTGTGGCTCCACCACGTGCACATCTAAAAGTGTGCACGTTTTAGGAAGAGGAATAAGGTTGACAAACGAACACACAGTCCAAATGATGGCTAAGATGGAATGCTACGTTTTCAAAAAGAAGAGTCTTCAATTCTCTGCACTCACCATACGGAACAATAAGCTGCTATTTTATGCTTGTATTCTATGAGAGCGTGGACCTTCCCCGATCGAGCTGACCCATTCGTGCTACAAATATAATATAGCAAACATATATATATAATTTCAACAGTGGTAGAGCCACGCGGCAGAATTGCTGTCGCACGGATGGGCCGGCTCGAACCGGGGTGGTACCACGACCTCACAAAATACCAGCGTGAAGTAGAGGTTTACCTCTGCGTTTCGCTTGGTGAGTGCAGGTGGCCGGAGGCCCTTTTTACTGGGAATGAGGCATTCCATCTCAGTCCTCACGGGTGACAACGCATCTGCATTTTGATTCGCAAACGAGGATAGATGTAGATGCCTATGGGCCGCAGCAACCACTTGCCATCAGGTGGACTGTGTGCTCGTTTGTCACCCTTATCCTATAAAAAAAAGCTGCAGCGTGGCTCTACCACGTATACAGCGTGACGATTAAGACAAATTATTTCTACAACAGAAGAGAACCATATCTAGCCACCAAGCAGCAAGGCGTGCACTGCTTGGGTTTGGTTGTAAAGATAAACGGAGCTAGTATAATTACATCCATCCTAGTCCTCTTGGTGACAACCGTCTGTAGCTTTCTTCGTTTGAAGTTTGTGTCCCTGGGCTGCAGATGCCGCTAACTTACCGTTAAGTAAACTGTAAGTTCGTTTATTAACTGAATACTATAATAAGGACCCCTCTTAACTGGAAACACGACACTCTAATATTTAAAGTATGCTATCTACATCGTAGAGCTATGCTGCAGCTATATTATTAATGCAACGCGAGAGGCGTACACATACCTGCCTTTAGATCTGCGTCTTGTAGATAATTTTAATGGATCACGAGACGCTATTTTCTTAGAAATCGAGTTGTTATAATATTACCGTATTGCTTTATATAGGTAGAAATGTAGACTTCGTGGACACAGTTTTCACCAAGCTGCATAAGGAGCTTGATAAAAAAATCACACTTCAGGAGCGACTGGTGCATAAGCTGGGTGCGGGTGCGTTCCCGTTCCGTCTGACGGTGCCAGCAGGCGCTCCAGGCTCCGTCAAGTTTCAGCCCGCGCTAGAGGACAAGGGCGAGCCCTGCGACGTGCACTACTACGTCAAGCTCTTTGTCGGAGACAGCGAGATCGACCGTTCGCACCGCAGGTCAGCATATCAATTAACTGATTGTAGTGTTCAGGTTCAAAAAATAGTTGCTAGGAGATAGGGGTTCATGAAATGAAACACAACTATCAATTAGCAGTGTGAGTCAAAATGCATCGTATTGCATTATTCTAAGATGTAAGTTCTGTTAGCCCATTGGCTTTTACGGCTTCATCTGGCATTAAAATCATCGTATATTATGTTAAGAAACCTAACGTACTATTTGAAACAAACCTCTACAGTGTGATATAAATAACACAAGCCTTAGACGGAACGATATCTAGTAAATAAAAGTAACTTATGTACTGTTAACAAAGTAATTGACAGATTTCAAACAGTTGCATCGACACATATTATGGTCTGAGAGCTCATGACGCATTTTTCATGAAGTGTTTGATGCATCATGAAATTTTTGAAAAGTATCAGTCCACTCAATAAGCATGTATATGACAACTTTGGAGAAGTCTGCCCCTATGTGAACCCCTTGAGAAGTATCTGCCATTTTTTTTATTCTTTATCAACTTAGCTGACGGATAGTCATTATTATTATTTGAATGAAACTCTTTTTTTTGGGCAAATTTTTTGCGACTAACCTGTATGCGCAGTACTAGGTGTACCCAGGTAGGCCAGGCAAACAGTAATATACCTGCTTTTAGAGTGGACTGATACTTTTCAAAAATTTCATGATGCATCAAACACTTTATGAAAAATGCGTCATGAGCTCTAGGAACAATAGGCATAGAGAGAAGGTAGACATGACGTATATAATGAAACGCCAAGGTGGGTTCCAGCATAAATTGTAAGAAGTTCTTAATAAATTTCTATAAAGTACTCTTAGATTCTCAGACTGAATTTTCGGTCACCGCAGCCATAGGACAGGATTTTAGTGCATTAGTGTGTGCGCAAACCTAAGTGCAATCCCCGTTCCGCACTCTTATAGTCCTTTAGTCAGAAATCCAACACGACTGGTGAGAGGAGGGCAGAGGCTAACGTGCATTCCAAAGCGCGGAAGTGGAACGTTTCCAGCTTCCTTACTTCGGGATGTTACCAAGAATGTCTTAACATGTAACATAACATATATGTAAATTTCAAGTTATGCCAAAACCATGCCTAAGTTTTTGACACGTATTCACGCACGCATTTTTTTTGTTTTCTTTCTTTTTTTATCAGTCCGTAAAAGACCACTGCTGGTCACACACAAAGGCTTTGTTATTGGTTGTAATTTATGCATATGTGTGGTTGCATGTTCTGATAATAAGTCATGCATAGTTTCAGCATCCACGAGCATGTAAAACACATGATGTAGTAGTAGCTGCACTTGCATAGGTGAAGTGTTTAGAAGTTAAACATGATCGCACAATAAAAATGTCTTTATTCCTTTATGGCCTTATGTTCCCAGGAGCACGGTGTCATTGGGCATCCGCAAGGTGCAATATGCGCCAAGCAAGCCAGACCCTCAGCCCTGCACCGTCGTGTGCAAGGACTTCGTGCTGTCGCCCGGGCAGCTGGAGCTGGAACTCACTCTCGACAAGCAGGTCTGAAACTGCTGCAGCTACGTCGAAGTCCAAACTTTAGTTCAGGCTTGTTTACATCTCTTATGTTCAAACCATGTTCATAAGGGCTTTAAACAGTCTCAATTAATTCATCAAGTTTTATAGTAATTTTGTACTTGTTTGGAAGTTGAAGATTGGCTACATTTGCAATCGAGCTTCCATTAAAACGTACTAGCAGCCGCCAAAGAAGATTAGTCAGTATAAACCATCTGACGAATAAAAATGACAAATATCATCCCTATGAGATAATCTATGAGGGAGGCCTATGTTTCGCAGTGGACTTTAATAAACGATAAGTATAATATCCTATAATAAAGTTAAATCTCAACCCAAGCATGTCATTGCAAGACTTCCAGATACTATATTATATTCTTTCTGCATAACTCGGAAGAAAAGCTTATAATTTTAAACTAAATGTAGCCGTGGTTAACCTTGGTATTCTGACGTTAAACACCTCAGTCTCCGCCGTGACCATGGATGATGTAAAAGTACTCGAAAAGTCGATAATATATATACAATCATAATCGTCAGAATACCGAAGTAAAATTACTGCTATGTTTGTTGTGAGTGTTTTTTTTATAGGAGAGGGGGCAAACGAGCATGCGGGCTCATCTGATGGTAAGTGGCTACCGCCACCCATGAACAACTGCAACATCAGGGAAGGAATTGCAGATGCGCTGCCGGCCTTTTAAAAAGGAGTACGCTCTTTTCTTGAAGGTCCCTTAGTCGTATCGGTCCGGAAAAATCACTGATGGTAATCAATTCCACATGGAAGTCGAGAAAGAAAACATCTTCTAAATCGCACAGTGGTGGACCGCCAATCATCCAGATGGTGTGGATGGTATCGGGAGTTCTGCCGCGATGTGCGTTCGTGAAATTTGGCGACTGGGATTAATCCGAACAATTCCTCAGAGCACTCCCCATGGTAGATGCGAAAGAAAATGCAAAGGGATGCAACATCTCTTCGCAGTGCCAATGAATCAAGCCGATCGGAAAGGACTTGGTCGTCGACGGTTTGAGCCGCTCTGCGCTGGATGCGGTCAAGTGAAAGGAGCTGGCACTGGGGATCCCCTGCCCAGAGGTAGGAACAGTATTCCATGTGATGCCGAACCTGCGCCCTTGTAAAGTTGCAGGCAGTGTACAGGCATAAAATACTGTCCCGCTCTGCTGAGCACGCCAAGCTTTTTAGAGGCCAATGAATGAATGAAATTAAATGAATGTTACCAGTTAGCAACATATCATTGATATGCAGAAGAAACAGCGTTGGTGATAGCACACAGCCTTGTGGTACACTAGCGTTAATAGGCTTGTAGTCGGAGCATGCACCGTCTACAACGACCTTGATGCTCTGATCTGCAAGGAAGCTGGTGATCCAATTGCACAATTTCTCGGGAAGCCTATAGGAAGGGAGCTTCAAAAGAAGCGCTTTGTGCCAAACCCGATCGAAGGCCTTCGCAATGTCCAAACTAACGGCCAACGCCTTCCCCTTGGACTCTACTGTCTCCGCCCATCTATGGGTCAGGTAGACCAGAAGATCACCAGCTGATCGACCCCGACGAAAACCGTATTGGCGGTCACTAATAAGCTGGTGATCCTCAAGGTACTGCATTAGCTGGCGTATGGCTGGCATGATGTGTAGTGAACCGGAGACCCTAATTTCTGGAAATGAGGCATTGCATCTTAGTCCTCAGGTGTATATTGATTTTTGATTAAAGATCTACCTTTAGGTAGGTGTTTATTGCCACAGGGTTCATTTTTTTATAGAATAAAGGTAACGTAAAGTTAAAGGTTTTGTACGTGGTAGAGCCATGCTGCAGCTATATTTCGGATATAGTTGTAGCACAAATGGGTCGGCTCGACCGGGGAAGGACCACGCTCTCACAGAATACCAGCGTAAAATAGCAGCGTAATGCTACTTTGTTTCGTATGGTGAGTGTAGAGAACGCGTCTCTGGTTCTCTGTAAAAGTGGCATTCCATCTTAGTCCTCACGGGTGACAACGCATCTGCATTTTGATTCGCAAACGAAGATAGATGTAGATATCTATGGGTCACAGCAACCACTTACCATCAGTTTCTCGCACTAGCCCCACCCAGCTCGTTTGTCACCCTTTACTATAAAATAAAACCGGCAAAGTGCGAGTTGGACTCGCGCACTGAGGGTTACGAATAAATCCGTAGGTATATAAGTGTAAAATTATTAAAAATATTTTTATTATATGATGTAACTATTTTTTTTTTTTGCTTTTGGCGATGTTTCCTTTATCTGTGCTATAATACGTTGCTTCATACCAAATTTAAAAATCCGAGTTCAAGAGAAGTACCCTGTAGGTTTTGATTCCCTTGCGAATGTCGAAAATTTACGGCATAAACGGCTGTATCTTTTGATTTCGTTGGCTTAGAAATTTGATTTTTTCACAGCTCAAAGGGACAGTAGAGTATTTGATATGAATTTCATCTTGATAACTCCACGCGTTCCTGATAAAAAGGTTCTTGACAGACAGACATACAGATACACAGACGGACAACAAAGTGATCCTATAAGGGTTCCGTTTTTTTCCTTTTGAGGTACGGAACCCTGTTTTTTCCTTTTGAGGTACGGTACACAGTCAACCTGATGGTAATAGAAACACAGCAGCATTAAGCTGTTATTTTACGCTGGTGTTTTGTGAGAACTCATTTCTTCATCGGTCGTTCGATGTTTCTCATTCGTGCTAAAACCATATACTCGTAGTATACCAAATAACCAGCGTGGCTCTATCACTTAGCATCAGGTGGACTGTATGCTCGCTTTTCACTCTTTTTCTATAAAACAAAATTCTTCCTACTAAGTTTTAGGCATACTATGAATGGGTGCAGTGTCAGAAAATACACCACACTATTTCATCAGGATATCTCGTTCAGATCAGGCGTGGAGTACCGAAATTAATCATTGGCGTAGCTTTCAAATAAATAAATAAACATTCTAACTAAGAAAGAAGAATTGTGCCTGACAGTGAGATCGTTACCATTACATCCTATCAAAGTCCACTGCTAAACATAGGGATATTTGCCATAGTTGCCATGCTTGGCATGCGGGTTGGCAACCGCAGTTTTTTATTAGGAGGACGCTACTGCGCATCTCCTGATTTGTTTCCCTTTGTCACCTCTTAGGACACCCACGGGATGATATAGGGTAGTGGAAATTTTAACACCGCCACTACTGGGTTTGTACAGTAAGACGTGTGAAATTATTACTTCACTTTTATTTTAACTGAACTGAACTTGTACCTGCTGTTAGTACATAGAGCATCTTCTATAGCTGTACATACACGGGGAGACGATCGCGGCGAACATCCGCATACGCAACCACAGCAACAAGGTAGTGAAGAAGATCAAGGCGTGCATTCAGCAGACGGTGGATGTGTTTACTGCTGCAGAATGGACAATACCGCAATGTAGTCTGCAGCCTCGAGACGCAGTAAGTTGTTACAATTTAATAAGTTTAAATATAATTAAGTACGTAAATAACACTGCTAAGTGTGAATAAAATTTTTCTATTTTAAGTTTTAAATCCAAAGATAAATTAATCTAATATTAATTACATTAGGTACATAAAATGTAAGTTGGTGATGTATTCGCCAACAAACTGATCTGCAGTTTATTAAAAGGAGGAGGTTCTCAATTAGACTGTTTTTAAGTGTTGTTAAAAAATATTCGAATTGAGAACCTCTGTTGTTACCTCAGAACTTTATTCTATGTGAATCGATATTGATGATTCTTTTTTTATATTGTATTATTATTGTATCAAGTATATATATATATATATATATATATATATATATATATATATATATATATATATATATATATATATGTGTGTGTGTGTGTGTGTGTGTGTTTAGCTGGTGCTTTTCACATGGTCCCACATAAATGTGATCAAGATCTGACCAGTAGTTAATAATGCGTATTTAATTGACTTCGAGTACATTGATGATGTTCTCATTTTATTTATATTAAAGTCGGTTGTACAATTTTTTTAAATTTACCACTTGTTTTATGTAATGAAACATTAAAAATATCACAGATTAGTTAACCCACGCTTTTTAAATTTCCACGTTAAAGGTAAGAAAGAAGTTAGGTTAGGTTAGTTATTGACAATAACTAAGTTACAGTTTACTGCTGGATTACTTCTACACTTCTTCAATTTTTTTTTTCTTTAAAAAACGTTACCCCCACACTAGGATTTTCTCCTGTGTCGTGGAGGCAGTTTACAAACATAAATTGCACAAGGACAAACATCCAGACCCGGAACAATTATTTGTAGGCCATACAAATACTTGTTCCGTGCGGGATTCGAACCCGCGGCCCCCAGCTCAATAACTGATTACTAAGCCACTGCGCCACGGAGCCGTCTGATTGAGAGCTTCTTTAACTTTTAGACAGTTCAGTGTTGATAAAACTTACGTCACCAAGGACAGCGGGTGTGAGCAGGATACAAGAATATTTCCTTTAAATTATAACTTCTCTTACATCCGATTCACTCTGTTGACTTATTAGAGGGTCTGACTGATAGAGGGGAAAACTTATTCAATTCCAAATATACCTAGAACAATCGCAATAATTGTTTACGGAGTTACTGTTACGCGGGTTTTACAGTCAATTGATAAATTAATAGAATCAGGCGTTACTTTGCGGAAAACCATTATTTTATGGTTGGTAAAAAATTACTTTGCGTACATCCGCTCGATAAAATAATATGATGTGTCTTACCTAGTTTGAAGAGCACCTCCCGCCTTCCCTCAATGGCGTGCACTATCACCATCACCACTAATCCCAGCAACAGGAAAGACACACCACTGACGACAATACGACAGAGCCTCGTGTAGAGGCGAAACACGTGTCGTATTGTAAGACACATCATTTTATTTTATCGAGCGGATGTATGCGAAGTAATTTTTTACCAACATTAATTTTACAATCAAAGCAATTATTTGTACATTCAATCTACCTAATATTAACGCTGTGGCACAAAACACAGTGAGGTGTGTGTAAAAAAACCCACGCAATAAATTAGACTTATTTTTATAACAAGTGAATTTTAAAAAAATATGTACCACGTTTTTATTCGATTCTGAGCTACGTTCGAAATTTCAATTCTCTAGCTAATCGAGAAGTAAGTTTAACCATTAAGTACCCACGTGCGGTCTGTGAGGCCCCGGCAGGCACTTGACTTGCTAGTTTACCCCTTTCCCTGCGTAATACCGATCCCCGCTTTTAAGTAGCTGCAAGGACAGTGCTCACTTTAACGTCGGAGGAGGAAGTGGTGTCATTACACGCGCATTTGGTGAGTAATTAGGATTTAAAATTACATCGCGGCCTCTCAGGCCGCACGTCCGTACTTACGTAACTATTTTGTTATTTTTTTGTTAAGGTAAACTGTTATTTTACAGATACTGTGAATTACGAATATACTAGATGCTTCAAGTTGTAAAAGAAATAGTGCTGCGATATATTTACAGCAATCAAAAAGATCTGAACTAAGGATGAGTTTGACAAAAGTACTTGGCTCTGATAAGTCAGAGACATCTGAAGATGAAGCTAAGGAAGTTAAGACACGAAAGACTTGTCTCTCATGTCAACCTAAACTGAATAGAAAATCGATATATAGATGCTATTTAGAAAGATCAAGATATACTGGTCATGTAAATTAGATATATTTATATACCTTATAGATATAGATTCTAAAGAAATACAAGTATAAGTATATAGATATGGAAAAGAAAAGAGAGAGGAGAAGAAGAGGGGGGGGGGGGGAGTCGTTACACCAGTGTCAAATAATAAGTAATTATCAATTAAAATATTTTGTTTGCAAAACTTTACACAACATGCTGATGCGTCACATTTCGCAGTTTTAGGGAGATTTTGACGACAGCTTAACTTAGCAGACACACTATTTCAAGTTCTTAAGGCGCCTAACAAAATTTCTTGAAGTCTTCGTTGTTTCCACTTATGATTAACAATTAACATTCGCAAACACTTAATAAACAAAATCTTAAAAAGGTATTTAAACAAATCTCAATTTATGAGAGCATCATTCAGCCGGCGGTTAAGTTCCCGCTAAAACTCTTTGCACTATTTTGTTTATTTGCTTAGATAGATAAAATTATAATATTATCATATTATTGCAATGAGAATTTAAATTTAAATTATAAAGTTTTTCAGTGCATTTTCAATTGTTTGGGCCTCTTTCGTCAATGACATTCGATTTCATGTTTCAAGTCGTCAATCATCTCTGGATGGTTAGCGTAACACTTTTTCTTAACGGCTCCCCACAAAAAAAAAAGTCCAACAAAATCGCAGCTTTGAGCTGGTCAATTGACATCAGCATTTCGGCTGATTATGCGGTTTTCGAAAACAGAGAGCAACATATCGATTGTTACGTTGTCTGTGTGACAAGTTGCGCCGTCCTGTTGAAACAAAATCTCGTCTAAATTCCATCCTCATCAATTTTAGGAAACAAATAATCGCTTAGCATGGCGAAGTAACAATCGCCGTTCACTGTAGCGGCGTTTACTTTCTCATTTTCGAAGAAAAATGGCCCAATAATGCCGCCAGACCAAAATCCGCACCAGACAGTCACCTGTTGTGGATGCATTGGTTTCTCTACGATGCCGTGTGGATTTTCTGAGCCTCAGATACGACAATTTTGCTTGTTGACGTATCCCCCGAGGTGGAAATCAGCTTTATCTGAAAAGATGATTTTTAGATGAAAATGCTCATTTTCGATCAAGCGGTCTTCAGCCTATTTAGCAAACCAAAAACGCATTGGATGACCATGCTTCAGCTTCGGCTCTTGTACTATTTGAACTTGTAGCAGCCAGGCTAATCAACCCTAAACGGTAACCCGGCTACTGAGTTACTTCGGGCTGCATATCGATGCGAGGTAATTTGACGTATATATTTAACGTAACGTAAACAAGAAACAGCCGCAAATATCATAAACGCCGCATCGTCTTCACTCGCCGGCTATCTTCAGCATTCGTCGACCATTTTCGAGCCGTTCCTTCAATGCCGCAGCTTCGCGTCTTCTTGCTATTCCGGAGATGTTCCCACGCTGCCGCCGCTCGCCAATTGCGCGCGCGTGCCGGTCTGCACCACTTTTATAGCCCCGTCCAGCAACGCTAGCTGCGTAGCTGCTATCCACGAGTCTTACGCCAGCAAACGGAGCGCGGGGGGGGGGGGGGGTGATGTGGCGGCCACATCACCCCCCTGCTCAGACCGGAGGTTGATGGAGTGCAGTCCGATTGCCGGTGCGTCCTTAATGCCGGTGGGGAATGCATGCTCTGTGCGTAAGGGCAAGTGACAGTAGCGTAGAGAGTAGCTTGAAGGAACAGGAAGCATTATTATTCCAGTGCTGCGATGAACCTTTGTAAAGCTAGATGGCTTGCAGAATGTGAAGACTGCAGACAATATCTGCTCGGGAGCGAATGATAGGGATACTTGAGGACGGTGACGAAGGTTTTGAAGTTGCAGTTTTCGAAGGTTGTTGGTTACGTGTTCATATCACGTCGGGGTCACCACTGTAGCCGTAGGAAGGAAAAGGGGAGATCTCCCGCCGGGGAAGGTGTTCTGCCCGGAGAGCGGCCAACGCACTGATTGGTAGTTCGGAATTATTCTATATATGCTGCATTAACTTCGGAACTTTGTTAGCGTGATTTAGGCTTCGATTTCTGCTTATAACGCGACGATAGCGCCGCCACAAGCACCTCCCGCCTTCTCTCAGTTGCGCGCACTATCCCCGTCGCTACTTATCCCAGCACCGCTACTCCCAACACCACTACACTAGGCAAGACACCACTGACGACAATGCGACACGTGTTTTGCCTCTACACGAGGCATCCTTAGGTGACATAGACTCTACGGTGGCTAACCGCTAAGTGAGCGGTGGGCCAAAACAACTGCCTCTTATACAGACCATTTCATCAACATCCATGACTGACGTAAAATCCGACTCCACCACCACGTGCACGCATTGCAGTGGGTCGCGGTACGTAAAGGAACCGATATTCCGGCGGTGACGGTGCACGGCCCTCCTCACCCTCTCTTATCCACGTTTCAATAATAGCTATTACGTCTACCTGGTACCGTGACATTGCTACGAGATACTAGCATACTACATGATATATACGAGATACTAGATACATCATGGCGAGTACCTAGGGAGCCAGCGTTTAAGAAACCATTTGACAGTCTTCTTTTTACTACATATTGAAAAACAAACGCATAGACAATGTCTTTGCGTACGTTTTGAACGTACTTACAGCATAGGATGAACTTATACAAAAGTGTTGAATGGCGCCAACTTAATAAAGTATAAATCCCAAATAGGTAATTTAAATGTGTAGTATACATGTTTCGATGTATTAGATGTAAGTGTGTGTAGAATATGGTATACTGTCTAATCTAAATAATGCAAGAATATTTGGAACGTAGTTTGGTTCAACGCTGTATGTATAATGTGCGAGCTAAATTACTTAATATACAAAAACATTGACAAATGAGTATACGATTTTAAGCCTAAGGACATACTAATATTCAAATAAATAATCTTAAAATAAGATATAACAAAAAAAATAGATTTTTTGAGGGTAAAATTAAAAACTCACTATAACAAAAATAAAACATTGCAACAATTAATATAAAACATTAAGTTAATGGTTCAAATAAGCGGGGTTACAAACATTTATAATAAAAACGAAAATAATGTTTAAACCTTTAAGTTTAACACATTAAAAGAAATACAAATTATAACTTATTAAAGACATGTATACAATTAACAGCAGCCGTAAATAACAATCAATTAACCTATGCATAACAAAAAGAAACCAAAGTAGGTATTTTATTTTAAAATGAAACTGACTTACAAAAATATAAGTGTCATTATTTAGACCAATTTTAGTCACATGACCCAACTTTCTCAATGCCCAAAAACTTTAACCAAATCGTGCTCTGAACGTAAGCGATGTCGTGGTTCACCGTTATCTTTACCCACAAAAATTTTACCTTCCCGAGTCCAAGTCTACTTTCGTTGAGCGAGTTTACATTTTACGCGTGCCTTATAAAAACAGTTGCCGGTTAACTTTGGAATGGAGATACGGCAGTATCGAGTCCTAGGCCCTCGGTAGTGGTGCGCGCGGCGTGCCAGGCGCACCACCAAGAGACGGGGCAGTACACTATCGTTTTGGTCCACTGGGCGCTGAATGGGCCCTACACGCTCCGCATTCACGAGGTCTCGCTCGTCTAGATTGACTCCCAACTTAGTAGCTACTGCCAGCACCAGGTGAACGGATCGTTCGTTTTTTTTTCTCTGGTATTCCTGAAATCTCAATGTCATTACACGGCAACTCTTTGTCCCGATCGTTGACTTCCGCCTTCAAATCAGCAATTATGTTTTCTCGATGAGAGGTGTCATCTAATTTTCTACGTTCTGATGACATTCCACGGTCTCCACTCGAGCCTCAAGGCTGTCGAGTCGTTGGTTGCATCCATTAATAGCCGCAACAAGATTTGTGATGGTGCCCTTTACTTCCTGCATATTAGTGCGCATCTCTTTTAGCTCTTGCCATAGTAGTCTTAGTTCAGTCGCCAATTCAGTGGACTCTATATCCGATATCGTTGGGGTATGTGCAGTTGGAACCGATGGACTCGGCTTATTAGCGCAACCACGTAAGGTGACATTCGTACACCTGAAATCCATTAAATCCTGCTTAATAGGCGTGTTTGTGTTGTCAGTCTTAAGTTCCCTACTTGAACATTCCTGACATTTCCATTTTCTTTTATGTTTTGTAGTCATAGTATTAAATAATCGATTTTCACATACATTTGCACACAGAAGGTCATAATGCTTGGTGCAAACATAACATTTTAATAACTGTCTGCTAACAATTTCTTGTGAACACCCATTGCAAAGGACTTTATTCATAGTTGGAGGCGCCATCTTTCTCTTTACAGTGGTAAACTCGAGTACTAAGGTATTTCAATTGAGCTGGTGAAGAAATATTGATTAGTTTGATTCTATGATTTACTTCTAGATGGCGCAATTACGCAGATCTTTAATACCCTATGAGATGTGAATAAATTTTAAACTGTACTGAGTAGGTATATAACCGTCACAAGATTATGTATTAAAATAACTAACTATTTAAAGTACTGAAGATAACTAATGGTATAGTTTAGCTTATTTCACTATGTTAACCGTCGTTTAAACTATTATATTAAAAGCAAAACTAGAATTTTGTCACCATACATTCAAATACAACGGATTTGAAATTCTTAAAATCTTTCTTTCTCACACAATAATACACATAGATAACACTATCACCGTTATATAGTAGCTAAAACCACTGAATTTTAAAGCTTTTATACAAAATAACTCACCGGTACTATTTTAAATTAAATATTTAAACGAGACGATGTTTCTTGATTGCCAGCGCCATCTGCACTCCCTTTAAATATGTTTCACGGATTGTGTAGTGTAAACGAATGAAGAAAGACCATTGAACACGAGAAAAACAGAATTTGTAGATGGTGAGGTTAACTGCTCGGCATTTCAAACTTTTTTATTTTATGCAGAAATGATCATTAAAACGGCTTTTTTTAAATAACTTGTCTTTAATAATCAACTTATCATTAAAAGTTTAATTTCAGCGTTGCACGATGTGTCTGTATTGAGTTATGAATTTCAAACTTTTGAAAGCCGTTTTCCCCAATTTGGCAAACTTGGCTGATAGTGCTTTTACCAGTAAACCAGAAAAAGTAGGTCAAGGGACCAAAGAAACGGCATTGTAAAGAACAGTAGTCGGGCACACAAGTGACAAAGGGTCACAGAGAGGTAGTAGGTCATCGCGATCGGCGAGGCTGAAAGCCGAATTAGAGGCGCAGATGAAATTCGAACACACAGAGCTCGAACGAGCAGAGGCAGCTGTTGCCTAAGCAAAGTCACAATTGGAGTTGACACGTCTCAACCGGGAAGAGGAAATCGACTCGAGTGAGGATGATGAAGAGCGGAATACTCAGGTGGAACCTTTCGTAAGGAGTTGGGTTCAACAGACCATAATGAGCGCGCCGGTTAGTGTAACGCAACCCGACATTACTGATAAGGGAGCATGTAAGGGATCACGCCGCAAAAGTAATAGTGATAGAGCCACGCGGCAGCTTTTGCTGTCTCACGGATGGGCCGGCTCGAACCGGGGTGGTACCACGACCTCACAGAATACCAGCGTGAAGTAGAGGTTTACCTCTGCGTTCCGTTTGGTGAGTAAAGGTGGCCGGAGGCCCATTCCCCCCCCCCCCCCCATCAACATGGTAGTTGAATTGAACAGAAGACTACCCCAGGAGGGTACCAGCAACCTTGGATAATTCCTTGCTGAGCATCCACGACCAAACCACTCCACTCCTGGGCGTGGGTGCTCAGGCTGTCCCACGTATTCTGGAGGGGCAAAATTCCGCTCGCGACTAATACTGCTCGGGGCAAGCTGAGCAATAACACCAAGGCGACCCCTTTCACGCTATCTGCAACATCAGGGGACTTCACTCGAACCTTAACGCCGTCCACTATCATCTAGAGACGGCGAAGCCGGCCTTGCTCTTTTTGACGGAGCTGCAGGTGTCCTCTCCAGCTGATACTTCGTACCTGTCCTATCCGGGGTACAAATTAGAACACTTCTTTGTGCATCGGTCTGGAGTTTGCGGATACGTCAGAGAGGATATCTGTTATCGACGCCTCGGCAATCTTGAAGGTACGGACCTGTCCATCCTATGGCTATACGTAGACAGCAAAGACCGTCCCCGCGTCGACGGGTGCCTGTATAGTGTACTCCGTGGTACAACAGGTCCCATCCGCAGAGATCGTGATACTCGGTGATTTTACCGCCCACCACGCTGAATGGCTTGGTTCTGGTTTAACCGATCATTTGGGTGGATCTGTTTATGACTGTATATGGTCTAACACAACTAGTTACTTCGCCTAAGCGGGTCCCGGATGTGGAGGATCATATACTTTCCCTGTTGTACCTTTTGATGATCTCTATCCGGACGAATATCAGCCTCCGTCGATGCCCCTCTTGGCTCTTTTTGTCCATTTTCTGATCCGGAGTACGGTACCACTCAGTTGCCCATCGCAGTTGTGATCTGCAGCTTGCCAAATAGTGCTATTAAAGTAAATCAGTCGAGAGGAAAGGGAAGAGTTTGATCGCTAGTTTTTTGTTAACTTTGGGCTATCTGGTAAAATAAATGCTGAAGTTATGCTGTCTTTGTTTACTGTTGCAAGCAACAAAAGACTGAAAACGAGGCTTAGCAGGCTACTCTTTCGCCGTGTCAACGCGCTCGTTCACTCTGCGCTCAAAACGAGCGATTTTCTGGACTGCATACCGGTTACCCCCTTTATTTGGCACCGAGTTTAAAAATTAGCTGTAAAAGATACAGTTTTCATCGCTTGAAAATGTGCCAGCAGCGTTCAAGCAGGTCGTGGAAGAGGTCATAAATATTCAAAGAGAAAAATGGAAGTTGGTATAGGTTTTATAGTGGTAAGACTCTTTTTCTCCACTTTTTACACAATATGATACACTCTCCAATAAAAATATAATGGATTTCCGCAAGGTAACGCATGATTATATTAATTATCTTAAAGACGGTATAACTCACCGAAACTCTTTACCGTTGCATTGGAGGAAATTTTCAAGCTACTGCAATGGGTACAGTATTATTATTAATGGCGAATACATTCACTCACCTTATTATCCAGTGAGCCGTATATTCGTTTTGTTTAAACGTTAACCCACACTAGAATTTTCTCCTGTACGGTGGAGGCAGTTTACATAAATAAATTGCACAAGGACAAATATCCAGACGTGGAAAATCTCCCGTTGTAGATAGAACTTGCCTTAATCGTCACGCATATATCGGAAGTAATAAGATTTTATTGTCATTTTCTATAGTTATTTCTTTTCCTTTTTATACCCCCTTATTTTCTCATTAATCGTGAGGGAAGATTATATACATAAATTTCATAAGGACAAAAATTCAAACACGGAACAATTATATGTAGGTCATGCAAATACTTGTTCCATGCGGGATTAGAACTCGTGGCCCTCAGCGCTGCAACTCATTATTAACCCACTGTCCCATGAAATCAAAACATCGAAGGGACATTTCATCCCTTGGTGGATAGATTCTCTTATAATAACATCACGTAGCCATTCTTACCATCGCAAAAGATAGATAGATAGATAAGGTAATAATGCATATGCATTATTACCTTATCATTTCATTCTACCATCTATAAAATTATTATTCAGACAGAAGCGAGGATGTAATACAAATAAAAGTCTTCTATATTAGTACTTATTTTACGGTACAATAATAACATCCCACAGTAATGATATTTTCCGTTGGTAACGGAAAATATTGCCGCAATCGGAGTCGACCGAGGGCACGTCATTATTTCTGTTATTGTAATCACGTCTAAATATTAATAATGATTTGAATACATGCATTTATATGCGACGTTAATAACTTTATTGGGATTGCTAATACATATTATGTTGAGCACTTTGTTAATGTAATAATAATTACTTTATAAGTCGACTGAATACTAACATTAGATTAGAGGTAAAGGCCTTGCTGCATCTATATTAAAATACTTGACCTGGGAAATGCTCACACAGAAAACCAGAATAAAATAGTAGCTTAATGCTGCTGGCGCTTGTATGCTAAGTGTAGAGAATCAGAGACCCTTTTTACTACAATTTAAAATTTGGTACAGCCGACTTCAATATAAATTATTAAGAATAAATAAAAACACTATTGTTCTGACCTTGACCAAATTCACATGAGACCACATGTCTTCACATGTGGTCTCATATGAATTTGTTGGTCTCAAATGAGTACCAGCTTTCAAATAAAAAAAGAATAATCGAAATCGGTTCACCCAGTAAATAGTTAAGAGGTAACATACATAAAAAAACATACAGTCGAATTGAGTACCGTCTCCTTTTTGAAGTCGGCAGAAAAGCGAGACTATTCATCTTAGTCCTTAGGGGTGACAACCCGTCTACATTTTAATTCTTAATTAAGACTAGATGTAGATATCTATAGGCCACAGCAGCCACTTACCTTAAGGTGGACTGTGTGCTCGTTCGTACCCCTAATCATTTAATAAATAGTCCTGAGTTCAGATACGCCCTTCTACTACTGCTGTGAACCAATGATACAAACGCATTTTTAAGTTTATTTAATTACGGTGATCTATCTATTGTTCTTAATAAGGTTAGTGAAGACATACTTCATGGCATGAATAAAACCACAAGTCACTATTTTAATAATAATTATGGCCGTAATGTAAGGTAAAATTAATCGCTTTCTGTAAATTTCACAGAACGTGAATAACCCAGGTTCGATCTCCGCCGGCTCCAATTAAATTGTTAATTGCAATTTGAAGTGCTGATTTACCAAGTGCTCGGCGGTGAAGGAAAACATCGTGACGAAACCTGCTGCATGACTGAGAAATTAAAAAAATATATATATATATATATATATGTATATATCGAAGGCATGTGACGATCGCTAACATGCATTAGGACATTTTTTTGCCCTAAAACCCTCTCAGGAGGCCTGTGCCCAGCAGTGACACATATATAGACTGTAACTTTACTTAACTTTTAATGTAGTTGTAAGGATGTAATTATTGTTCTTCCTTTTCTTTCTTTTTTTAAACACGTTACCCCTACACTAGGATTTATTCCTATATTGTGGATGCAGCTTACATACATAAACAACACAAGGATAAACATTCAGACCCGGAATAATTATATGTAGGCCATAAAAGTACTTGTTGCGTGCGGAATTCGAACTCATGGTCCTAAGTACTGTAACTCATTGCTAAGCCGCCACTGCATCACGGAGCCGTCTAGAATTATTTCTTGAAAACATTTTAAATGGTATAGTACAATATACAACCTGTCCCAAAATTCAACGATAAGCCAACACCGGAGGATAGACCTGCCCCGGACTAATCGGGGAAAAAAAGAAAAAAAATATATCCCAATTATATTTTAAGTTATATAAAAAAAATGAAATTCTTCAGAAATTGAGACCGTTTATGATATTTTTCACTACCATGACCACAATTTTTTAAATATTATTTCCTTTTTTTTATAGGCAACCTGAACAGTACTGCTATCTACCACAATTCTTAAAAACTCCAGAATAACTCTTGTTTTATCACGAAAATTTATGAAACTTATTTTATTCCCTAAATTTTTTGAGGACTTTTACTTTTAACCAAATTTAACTTATCGTGGTGTAAAAAAAAAGTATGAACACTAGTATGGCAAGTTTTTTAAAAATTTACGCAACTAACCAACATTCCAAAATGGTATAATACTCTAGGAAAACAAGTTATAAAAAAATATGGGCCTATTATTTCTTAACAGGGGCCAAATGACGGTCGGGTGTAATAAAAGTATTAGTTCTGGAAAAATGTTTAATATTTCAAAACAAATGTACCATTTGTTTTGAAATATTAAACATACGTTTAACAGTTTCATGTGTAATTTATTAAGTTATTAACATTATAGCAAATGTTCGAACTGTTTGCTACCAGCATTAATACATGCACGACATCGCCTTTAAAATGATCGTTTTATTTGTCTTGCATATCTTCTGCTATTAATGTAATCAGCAGCCTGAGTGATATTTCGACGAAGCTCGTCCAATGTCACAACGGGTTTTGAGTAGACCCTGTTTTTAAGACAACCCCAATAGAAGAAGTCCAGGGGGTTGAAATCGGGTGAACGGGGTGGCCATAAGATAGGACCAATTCACCCGATCCAACGCCCTGGATACTCTTGATTTAAATATTCTCGCACAGGACGGGCATAAAGTGCTGGGCAACCATCATTTTGGAACCACATGTTTTGAAGATCACTTAAGGGCACGTCTTTTAACAATTCTTGCAAGTCATTTTGTAAAAAGTTTAAATAACTATTGCCATCTAAGTTTCCTTGTAACTCAAAGGGCCCAATTACTTTTCCATTTAATATGCCGGTCCATAGGTTAACCTTGTATTGATATTGGGATTTGTCTTGTCTCATCAAGTGTGGATTTTCATTACTCCAACTATGTAGGTTGTGAAGATTTAAATATTGTGACGTTTTAATATTCGATGTGTAGAACTTTTCGGGATTCCTGTAGCTTCTTCTATGGCACGTACCGAAGTAGTCGAGTCATTTTCTATCTCATTGAGAACTTCTTCATCACGATCCAATCTAGGTCTTCCAGCGCTTCTCCTATTGGATGGCATACGACCCTCCGAAAACGCTTGATGCACATTAATAAACACTCGATAATCAGGATATTTTTGAGCATTTGGGTATCTTTCTCGATACAGTCTACTAGCAGCGTTAGCATTACATCGGCATTCTCCATAGATCAAATTCATATTAGCGTATTCCTGTGGTGTGTACGGTTGCGGCATATTAAACGCCAAACAGTCCAAAATGCGCCAGAACTCTAAATCACAAAACACACAATCGTAGTCCAAGATAATGCCAGGTCAGTTCAGTTTGCAGATCACTTCCAGTCCAAATAATGCCAGGTCAGTTAAGTTTGCAGGTCGATTCCAGTCCAAAAAGCCAAGCCAAAAGTCGATAGTATGTACGAGGGCCACGTAAGTTGAATTGGGAACGATGCGCAGTAAACAAAGGAGCAGAGCAAACTGAACCGACTTGCTGAGAATAATAACAGCTTCTCTACCTGCCCTGTTGTTGTCTCTTTTTAACGTAAATATCTCTATCTATCTATGTCTCTCTAATATCTAAGGTATTAATGCCCCATTCGAATTCCTAGAAATTGTACCAGGAACCCATTTTGGGCATGTAGTAAAAGTGATTACTGACAATTACAATTTAAGGAATTTGGCCCCTGTTTAGAAATAATAGGTCCATATTTTTTTATAACTTGTTTTCCTAGAGTATTATACCATTTTGGAATATTGGTTAGTTGCGTCAATTTTTAAAAAAACTTGCCATACTAGTGTTGATACTTTTTTTTTACACCACGATAAGTTAAATTTGGTTAAAAGTAAAAGTCTTCAAAAAATTTAAGGAATAAAATAAGTTTCATTAATTTTCGTGATAAAACAAGAGTTATTCTGGAATTTTTAAAAATTGTGGTAGATAGCAGTACTATTCAGGTTGCCTATAAAAAAAAAGAAAAAAATATTTAAAAAATTGTGGTCATGGTAGTGAAAAATGTCATAAACGGTCTCAATTTCTGAAGAATTTCATTTTTTGTATATAACTTAAAATATAATTGGGATATATTTTTTTTTCTTTTTTTTTCCCGATTAGTCCGGGGCAGGTCTATCCTCCGGTGTTGGCTTATCGTTGAATTTTGGGACACGTTGTATACACATTACACAATATATTACATACCATACATTTTACTGCTTCTAATAGCATAATTTCTTTCTACACGAAACTTTAATCTTTATATAATTATTATTAATTATAATGTCATCCATAGTATTAGAAGTTCTCACCTTATCTTTTCGAAAGATAGCTAGCGATACGAAGGCAATATCAAAATCTTTCTTAGTAATAATGGCTTACACATAAAAGAAAGATATATACTGACCCTGACTTTTTGTAGAACTATTTAGGGGAAACAATTCCAACATACATTATATTTGTATGACTCTTACAGTTTTTGCACCGCACGCCAAAATAATTCGCAGATGTCAGATTTTTTCCGACTTTCTTAACACTTATCGTTAAATTTTGAATAATTTATAGAATATCTTTACTAATTATAGCCTATATTTTGTTCTGATTTATGAGCTGTGTTCTTGTAAAGTTTCATTTAAGTACATACAGAAGTTTTTGCGTGGAAGAGTAACAAACATCCATACATCCATACATCCTCACAGACTTTCACATTTATAATATAAGTAGGATTATGGATTATATCTATATATTTTAATAAGATTTAAAAGTCTGTCTGTAACATCGAAAAATTGTAACATCTTATATTGTGCTGAGGTTATTTGTACGCAATTTAGACATGAATAAACATATAAAATTAATGTCTGTATGTCTGTGTGTTGACGGCTTGAACGGCTGAACCGACAGTAGTGAAACTTCACGAAAACATAGCGAGCAATGTGATCTAGGTTATATTTTAGTAGATAAGATAGCGACGTTAAAAAGAACGAAAAAAATTAAAAATTAATGTTCTTTGATTGTTTTAAATCTCAATAGAAATAATAATGTCTATTTCTCCTCACAAAAGCAGACCATACATTATAAATCTTATATCTATTAAAATACAAGTATGTCCGTACTCATAGTCTAGAATATGTGAGGAGTTGGTGTCTGAATAGGGCAACAAAATTCCTGTATTAGAAATCACCAGGTCTCCACCCCACGGCAATAATGCTACATTTATTGTTCCTACCCAAACAAAGCCGGGACGGGTTTTTTTTTTATAGGATAAGGGTGACAAACGAGCACACAGTCCACCTGATGGTAAGTGGTTGCTGCGGCCCATAGACATCTACATCTATCCTCGATTACGAATCAAAATGCAGATGCGTTGTCACCCGTGAGGACTAAGATGGAATGCCTCATTCCCAGTAAAAAGGGCCTCCGGCCACCTGCACTCACCAAGCGAAACGCAGAGGTAAACCTCTACTTCACGCTGGTTTTCTGTGAGGTCGTGGTACCACCCCGGTTCGAGCCGGCCCATCCGTGCGACAGCAAAAGCCGCGTGGCTCTACCACTGTTATTGATTATTTTTGTTGTTATTATTTATTTATCCTTATTGAACCACTAATTCTGCTCGATCCCAAAGACTCAAACGTTGCAGGCACATCACACAATAACACAACAGTCACATCAAATTTATCAAGTACCAACATAATAACGGACTGCATACACGCCGTATACCTGCCTGTACCTAGGTGGTGATAACATCGACCGACACTAGCTAAACAATCAAAGGGCCCGCACTCTACTAGGACAGCGTTTAGAGAGCTCAAAATACCCCACAGAAGGAACACGATGATTGGTAATAAAACAAAATAATAAGCCATCATCATCTTCATTATTATCATCATCGCCTTTCCCATTTTAAGTTGCTCTACATTAATAAAATTACCTGTAACACCACGTTACATTATTTTGCAAAAGGCTATTACCTGTAACACCACGTTACATTATTTTGCAAAAGGCTATTATCGTCACGCAAAATTACATATCGGCAAATATGTTAGGCTGTGTTCGTTGGCTTATTGCGCTGTAGAAATTTAAATCGTAAGTGGTGTATAGCTGCAGCACGAATGAGTGAAAAAATACCAGTGTGAAAAAACTGAATAATGCTGAGATTTGTATGGTAAATGTAGAAAACCGAAAACCCTTTTTACGAGTAACGAGGCATTTCATCTTAGTCTTCAGGGGTGACAACGTATTTGCCGTTTGATTCCTAATCGATGACAGATGTAGATGATTAAAAACTATTATTGCATACTGATAATGACGATATTTATGCTGATGATGACGATTATGTTGGCAGATTTTGGTCATTACGTTATCTTGTAAACAAAAAATAATGCAAATGCGTTGTCACTTCTAATAACCAAGATGGAATGCCTCATAGCCTGTGATTGCACTAGCTGTGTATTCCTTTCAGACAGAATCACAACAGAACAAGCACTGATACTAGTGGCAGAAATACGTAAAAGGCTGGAAACTCTCCAGATGCCATCTAGGTACAAAAATGAATCCTAGAAACCTTGAAAATGTCTGTAGTCGCCAATCGATGTTTTTTTAAAAACTACCCTTGCTATCGAGAGAGTTATGCCAGTGGCGTAGCATGAGTTGCTGCGGCCCGGAGCCACCACAGCTTAAATACCACTGTTCAATACATGAACATAAAAAATTTTGTTCTAAATTTGTGGTAAATCTGTACCTTTAAAAGGCAATGTGATTTGTAAGATATAATTTAAGTTGTTACTGGCAACATTATGTACCTTGAAAGGAAGTAGAAAAATTCTATTCGTTTGCTAGTAGTGTCACAGTGTGCGCTAACGTTTTTATCTTTATTAAAGATTTTATTTTTATTTTGTCTAGCTTTTCATTTTGAACAAGCTAAGTGGTCCTTCGAAAAGTAAAGTGAGATACAGTGTATTATTGAAGAGTGCAGTGCGTTCTACTTCGGACAGTGTCCTAGCTATGTCGCGGCGGAACCTCACCCGGCTTATAGTTTGGGTGATTTCTTGGTTTGCTTTGCTATTGCACCTTCATATTCATCCATTTTCGTCAAAATATTGACGAGGCATTGCAGACTCTGCAATATTTCAATTTTTTTTACACAAATTGTGTAACTGACGGTGAACTGAGAAAGAAGCTTCTATCTGTGATTTTTACCTACCTTCATTGAAAAATAAATTTATTTCCGTCCGCCATATTTGTCTATGGTGAGCAACTCAACAAGGCATTCATCTGGAAGTGTCAGTGTCACTGTCAATTGAATTTGACTTTGACAGTTCGAGTTCTAGTAAACAACGGCTCGACTTCATTTGAAGAATAAAATAGTGTCTGTGATTGTGAATTGTAAGTTCAAATAGAAACGTAAAGGAATAAGGCCAATAATAAGTTTAGTGCATTTTGGTGTTGGTGTTGCGCAATCATGTCGGAGCTGAAAAAGTTAAAAATTGCGCGGGCGCATTGCAAAGGAGCGTTGACGCGAATTGAAAGTTTTGTTCGCGAACCAGCTAATATTGCTTCAGCAACAATAGACGTTTTAGAAGCTCGTAAAGATAAATTAATTTCAGTTTTAAAACAATATGAAAGTATTCAGTTGGATATTTTAAGCCTAGATGGAGAGGACTCTGAGGATATTGGTGAGATGGAAGATAAGTATTATATGACTCTTGGTAAAATAAATGAAGCAATTAAAATTCTTAATAAATCAGAGCCCTCTCAATCTAATTGCATGTCTTCGTCTAAATTACCTAATGTGGAAGTTCCCACATTTGATGGTAAAGATTGTACAAAATTTAAACCCTTTTATGAATTGTTTATTGCTGTCATTGACAATAATAGGACTTTATCGGATGTCCAAAAGTTATTTTATCTACGCAAATATTTATTAGATGAAGCCTTATCAGTAATTGTTAACTTGCCCTTAGTAAATAAATCATATCAGGAAGCACTAACTTTGCTTAAAAAACGGTTTGATAATAAGGCACGTTCTATATGTAACCATATAAATATACTTTTGGATATTCCACCTATGCTCAAAGGGACAGCAGCCTCAATACGGACCTTTATTTCTCAAGTACAGCAGCAATTACATGCTTTAAAAAACTTAGATGAACCAATTGATAGTTGGGATCGGGTTTTAATTTGTATCCTCAATAGGAAACTGGATTCATACACAATCCGTGCTTTTCAGTTAGAGCGTGATCCACAAATATTACCAACAATGGTGGAATTTATAGCATTTTTGGAAAAACGTGCTATGGCACTAGAAGATAGTGCCCCACATAAGAGTAATTGCTTTGATAATAAATTAAGGTCAGTAGTAAGAGCTGCAAATGTTTCCACACAATCCATTGTATTGTGTGAATTTTGTAAAATGAAAGATCATGCAATTTTTAATTGCCCAAAATTTAAGATGGTCACTATTGAGACTCGTTTATCTTTTGTCAAAGATCACAAATTGTGTTCTATTTGCTTAAGGGATCATTCAGACCATGTCTGTAAATATAAATTTAAATGTAGAATTTGTAAAAAGCCTCATAATACTCTCCTCCATGTGGAGGAGGAGGCTAAGGTTTCACTGGTTTCAAATAGCAATGCTTCTAATGCAGTTACATTGCTGCCTACTGTTAAGGTAAAGGTTATTGACAAATATGGTCGAGACATTTATGTTCGAGCTTTGCTTGATAGTGGTAGCCAAGCCTCATTTGTGACAAACACTCTTGTTAAAGAATTAAATTTGAAACCTTTTTCAAATTCATCTAGTAATATCATTGGTGTTGGCAATAAAATCACAGTAATAAATCAAACTATTAATTTATCTCTAAGGTCTTGTGTGTATAAAGATATAACATTTAATGTAAACTGTTTAATAGTTGACTCAATTACGACACCCTTACCTCAAAATTTTGTTCATATCTCGAAATCAAACATTCCAGAGCATATATTGTTATCAGATGATCAGTTTAACATTCCTTCAGAAATTTCAATATTGTTAGGAGTTGATGTTTATTTCAACTCATTGTTAAATGGATGTATAAAGACTTCAGATGGTCCTGTGTTACAAAACACAGTTTTTGGATATGTTGTAGCTGGTAAGATTGAGACTAAAAATGAAAACTCACATTTAGTGTCTAATTTTGTTATATGTGATGAAAGAAAGCTAGAAAATGTGATGGAAAATTTTTGGATAACTGAAGCATTACCTCAACCTATAACAGGCATTACAAGTGAGTTGCACAAATCAGAAATTATTTTTCAAGAGTCTGTCACTTTTGAGCATAACAGATTTTCAGTTGACTTGCCCCTCATCTGTTCAAAAGATGAGTTGCTACTTGGGGACTCCTTTTCAATTGCTTGGCAAAGGTTTTTATCTCTAGAAAAAAGGCTCAAACAAAGTCCTAAGCTCTCTATAATGTATAAAGATTTTATACAGCAATATGTGGCGATGGGACATGCCAAGGAGGTCGATATAAGTACATATGATATTAATAGTGGCTCTGTTTATTTTTTATCACACCACCCTGTCTTCAATGAAGATAGTAAGACGACTAAATTACGAGTGGTTTTTGATGGAAGCATGAAAACAAAAAATAAAATTTCTTTAAATGATGTTATGCTGAATGGGCCTGTAGTGCAGAGTGAGCTTTTCGATATCCTTGTTTTATTTCGTAGTTATTTGTTTACATTACTATGCGACATAGAAAAGATGTTTCGATGTGTTCTGATTAATGATCACCACACTAGTCTTCAAAACATTCTTTGGAGAAAAAACCCTGACATGCCCATAATTTGCTTGCAGTTGCAGACAGTCACTTATGGACTGAAGTCATCTACATTTTTGGCAACCCGTTGCCTCTTAGAGTTAGCGAACAGATATAAAAATTGTTATCCTTTGGCTGCAAAAGCGATAATATTGAACACTTATGTGGATGATATTCTCGCTGGAAGTGATGATATTGATGAGCTTCACTTGTTAAAATATGAATTAATAGAGCTATTAAAATTAGGTAATTTTAATTTACACAAGTGGTGCTCTAACCACCATCCTGTTCTTGAGGACATTCCAAATGAATGCAGATATTTTGAGGATTTAAATATTAATAGAGATTATGTTATTAAGGCATTAGGCTTAAAATACAATATAGTGTTAGACCATTTTTATTTTGAAACCCCTTGTTGTGATAGGGAAGTACTAAATACCAAACGGAGCATATTAGGTTTCATTGGAAAAATCTTCGACCCCTTGGGGTTGATAGGCCCGATCATAGTTTCAGCAAAATTAATAATGCAAGAATTGTGGTCCATATGCATTGAGTGGGACACAATGTTGCCTCCTATGCACTTACTACGATGGGAATTTTTTTACAGCAAATTAAAGTCAATGAATAAAATTATAGTACCCAGATATTTCAATAGTCATGATGGTGCATCTGTTCAGTTAGTGGGTTATGCCGATGCATCATCAAAAGCGTATGGGTGCTGCCTGTATTTGCGAGTTCTAAAAACTAATGGGAATATTGAAGTTAACTTGGTGTGTTCTAAATCACGGGTTGCACCTTTGGCAAAAATACTAACCATACCTCAGCTAGAGCTAAATAGTGCATTGTTGCTAGCACAGCTAGCAAATAGGGTTAGTAAAATAATTACATCCCGTTTAGCACATTCACTTCACTTATACAGTGACTCCCAGATAGTATTAGCCTGGATACAGTCTGGAAAAATAAAGGCTAATACCTTTGTTAATAATAGAATTAAGCAAATTGTTGAACTTACTGACAGGTCATCATGGTCCTATGTAAAATCATTGGATAATCCTGCTGACCTAATTTCGAGGGGCATAGACCCACAAAATTTACAAGGAAAAACTCTATGGTGGCATGGGCCTGAGTATTTGTCAGAAGCAGATTACAGCCACAGTTTTGATTGTACTTTTAATTCTTATAGCAATGTTGATACATTGAATCAAGAAGAAAAGGAAGTTCCTTGCCTATTTCAAAGGCAAGTACAGACTTCACAATATGAATTGCTTGAAAGGTACTCAAGTTTTAATAAACTTCAAAACATTATTGCATATATTTATAGATTTTATCTTAATGCTTTAAAGCGGAAACAAATAATTAAAGATACTTTTCTTACTCCTACAGAACTAGAAAACGCTCTTCTGGTCATTATTCGTTCCGTACAAAAACATCATTTTGCTGATGACATATATGCAATTAAGAACAATTTAAAAATAAAGTCAGGTATTGCTAATTTGCACCCCTTTATTGATGCAAACGATATTCTTCGTGTGGGCGGTAGGCTTCAGAATGCAGGCATTCCGGGCGATAAAATGCATCCTATTATATTGCCAAAGAATTCCAAGGTAACATCTTTGATTATTGAGAGGGAACACCTTCGATTATTGCATGCCGGCCCTAGGTTAGTGCATAGTTCACTCTCACAGAAATACTGGATTATCAGTGGCATTAGAGAGATTAAAAAAGTATTGCACAAATGCTTAAAATGTATTCGATTAAAGGCTGAGGCTGCGAAGCAACTTATGGGCTCCTTGCCGGCAGAAAGAATTAATGCTACTAGACCCTTTCAGCATGTTGGTATTGATTTTTGTGGCCCTTTTAGCATCAAGGTAGCCAGGATTCGAAAACTACTTGTAACTAAAGGATATGTTGCTCTATATGTCTGTTTTGTAACCAAAGCTATCCACATTGAGACAGTATCAGATCTTTCTACTGAAACTTTCTTGGCATGTTTCAATCGCTTTATATCAAGGCGAGGCATGCCAACTAAAGTCTTTTGCGATAATGCAAAGACATTTAAGGGGGCTGAAAATCAGCTCAAAGAATTGTATGAGTTACAAAATTCTAAATCTCATAGAGATGCTGTTTATAATTATTGTAAAACAAATTATATTAAGTTTGTGTTTATTCCCAGTTACTCTCCAGAGTTTGGTGGACTTTGGGAGGCAGGGGTAAAGAGTGTCAAATACCATCTTAAAAGAGTAGTAGGCACCATGTGCTTGACCTATGAAGAATTTAATACTGTTATGATACAAATAGAAGGTGTTTTAAACTCTAGACCTCTGCTTTCATTTAATCCAAATGAAGGTGAATATTTAACACCTGGGCATTTTCTTATTGGGACAGCCATTTGCAGTTATCCAGAGGTCAATGTGTCTGAAATTTCATTTAACCGTTTAAAATTTTGGAAAGTTGTAACAAAACTGAAACAAGACTTCTGGAAAACATGGTCAAAAGATTACCTAACTCAGTTACAGAGTCGCCCAAAATGGAAATATGATTTACCTAACCTAAAGGAAGGTGATATTGTACTGGTGAAACAATTAAATACACCACCTTTAGAATGGCCTCTAGCTCGTATTGTTAAGGTGTTTCCAGGCAAGGATAAGAATGTAAGAGTAGCCGAGGTAAGGTTTAATAATAAAGTGTATTTAAGGTCCATTGCAAAATTGTGCCCTCTACCTATTAATTAATTATTTTTAAGGTATATCTTTACTTTTACATGCTCTTTTTTATTATTGTCCTGATATTTAGAATACAGAAAATGAGTTGCAAAATGTATTATTGTAAATTCTCGCCTGGCCCTAACTATGTTCAATACATGAACATAAAAAATTTTGTTCTAAATTTGTGGTAAATCTGTACCTTTAAAAGGCAATGTGATTTGTAAGATATAATTTAAGTTGTTACTGGCAACATTATGTACCTTGAAAGGAAGTAGAAAAATTCTATTCGTTTGCTAGTAGTGTCACAGTGTGCGCTAACGTTTTTATCTTTATTAAAGATTTTATTTTTATTTTGTCTAGCTTTTCATTTTGAACAACCACCCTTTACGCTTATTATATACTATTTTCCGTTAGCGTTATCGTTAAAGTCTATTTGAAGCCACTGCGGAATATAGGAAGCCTATATTCCGCGTAAATTGGGATGTTTACCATAGCGTGGCGTAACGTGGCATCGTTTGGCAAGCGGTTTGGCAACCACAGTTTTTATTTTTAGTTATTATTAGGAAGAAGCCGCTGTCCATCTCCTGATTTGTTTCCCTCTGTCGCTTGTTACGACTCCCACGGGATCATTATATATTTAAAAATGTAAAATAAAACATTCCAATGCACTTTTATATTTACTAGGGATTGTGACCTTCTACAAGCTATTAAGGAAGGTGTAATACTAGTATAGACTTTTCTATAAATAATTAATAGAATCAGGCGTTACTTTGGGGAAATCTATTATATTAAAGTTGGAAAAAATTTACTTTGCTCACGTCCGCTAAATACAATAAAATGATTTGTCTTAACTGGTTTAAAGAGCACCTCCCGCCTTCCCTCAATCTTTTCTCAAGTGCACGCAGCAATATCCCCATCACCACTAATCCCAACACCAATACTACCACTATACTAGGAAATACACATCACCAACGATAATACAATGTTTCGCCTCTACACGAGGCATCCTCAGGTTTAGTAGACTCTGCGGTGCACACGCTACTTGAGCGGGGTTGCGTCGTCGAGTTGTATGAATAGCAGCTGTTTTTGCTCGCCGCTCACTGCGCCCTCTTTTCCCACTGCGCCCTCTTTTCCCAAAAGAGGGTCGCTTCCGATACGGCATAAGAAGCTTTAAACAGCTGGTTGCCAGTCCGCAAAGGCGGTTTTTAGAAGGTATCACTTAGGTTCCCGGTTCGGTAGGCAGTGAGTCCCTCATAACCACGATAGACCGGCTGTCGTGGTATGCGTAATGCATTTTCCGCCTCCCTACGGGGTAGCCCTTTTCCAATTGCTTCGGGCGCAAAAAAAAAAACTCGCCGCTCACTTAGCGGTCAGCCACCGCAGAGTCTACTAAAGCTGAGGATGCCGTCTACTAAATCTGAGGATGCTTCGTGTAGAGGCGAAACACGTGTCGTATCATCGTCGGTGGTGTCTCTTTCCTATTGTAGGGGTGTTGGGATTAGTGGTGACGATGATAGTGCAGGCATTGAGAGAGGGCGGGATGTGCTCTTCAAACTAGGTAAGACACATCATTTTATTTTATTGAGCGGATAAAGTTTTCCAACTTTATATTTTTTATAAATATGTATTGTTTTATTTTTACTAGTCATGAAAATAAAATGATTTTATTTATTATGAAGCTGTTGAATAAACTCAAATGTCACATATCGAAATGTTGTCTGAAAAGGAGTACGAAAATAGTTCAATCAATATCAATGCGACGATAATTCGATGAGCAACGCTGTATTCTGTGTATAATGACGTATGCAAAAATTATGCAATTAGATCCAGTTCAAAGATATTAACTTTAGTATTTACCTTTTGGTGGTTGCTGCGGCCCATAGACATCTACATCTATCGTTTGCGAATCAAAATGCAGATGAGTTGTCACCCGTGAGGACTAAGATGGAATGTCTCATTTCCAGTAAACAGGGCCTCCGGCCACCTGCACTCACCAAGCGAAACGCAGAGGTAAACCTCTACTTCACGCTGGAATTTGTGAGTTCGTGGTACCCACCCCGGTTCGAGCTGGCCCATCCGTGCGACAGCAAAAGCTGCCGCGTGGCTCTACCATTGCACTATAGGTTATACATATTTATTAAATAAGTTATACATATATACCTCAGCAAAGTTCATCTGTTTTATTAGTACGAGGCTTACATCTACGTTAGTAATTAAATATTATGAAAAAATTGTTCCCTTCATCAACTCATCGCTTCACACGTTTTTAAACGTGTAAATCGATGAACCGGCTAAAGACGGCAGAGTACATCCGTTTTTGATCATTCTTAGTACATATCAGGGTGCACCCCCCCTCCCCTCCCATCGGTCTGCTTGACGGGGTAGGATCACGCTCTCACACAACCAGTATAATCATTGAATATCCTTCGCATATCAATTGCTCTTGAATTTAGTATGGTAAGTGTAACAATATTGGGCCATGGTAAGTGGTGATAAAGCCGTAGATGGTAAATTGCACTGTCTTAGCGTAACAAAAGCCTATTTTTACTCTTGCTTTCAAGACGCCCAGATACTATTCGAATGGAAAGACAGACGTCAGCAAATTATTCCACTCCTTTGCTGTACGCATTACAAACCACGCAACAAACCGTTTGGTTCTATCATATCGAATGCCGGCCGCTTGGTTGTCCCATAGTGGAGAGGAGTGGGAGGAATTATAGCATGTAATTCCTCCCACTTTCCGAAATTCATCTTATAGGATATCAAGAGGCTGGCTGCGTTGCACTATAATACAAAAGTATCTTTTGTATATATTTAAAAATTAAAAGTTACTCTTATTTTATCATTTTATAGGTGTTTCTACAAGCTACGTTTCGTTCCGTAATCTCCAAGTTGATTAAAAAGACGGTAAACGTGAAATAAGATTACTGAATTTTGTTAGAAAACATAAAAATATATACAACATAATTACATTAGAACATTTTCCAAAGTATTACTTGAACCACTAATATTTTCCTTTTGTTTTTAATATTATTTTTCTACAACCTTTCTATTTTTGTACCTTAACTTTTATGGTTTGCCTGGAGGCGTGGGACATAACACGAATAAGTTTTATATAGAATTCTACTGTACTTTGTAATCAATATACTCGTAAAAAATATGTACCAATAGTATTCAGTCTTTACGAATGTTAAGATTGAAACATTCAAAAAAATAATAAAATTGTAAAGCCGCGCTGTAGCTATATTTTCGCTGCAGCACGAATACTATTACAGAATACCAGCATAAAACAGCAGAATAATGCTGCTTAATTTCATATGGCTAGTGTAGAGAACCCGGGACCCTTTTACATGTAACGGGGCATTACATCTTAATCCTCAGAGACGAAATGCATCTGCATTTTCTTCCACATTTCATGCATTTGAACCGGAAAATCCACTTACCATCACGTGAACTGTTTGCTCGTTTGAAACCCTTATTCTATTAAAAAAAAAGTTCTAGCCATCTATTAAATGCCAATTGAATGAAACATTGCAAAAAATTTCAGTCTTAAATCACTTCTGCTTTTTTAAAATTCTTGTGTTGTGTTGTACGTGTCGCAGGAAGGTAGTTAAAGCCGTAGTATGGTTATATCCCTAGGGATAAAGCTATGGTACCGTAATATAGTTATATGAAAGCGGTCCTTAACTGTCTTACTAGACTAATCTAGTGAAATAATTATAATAGCAGTTTGTTTGTAATTTGTTAGTCAAAACTACTTTTGACTTATACTTTAGAATTTTTGAAATTTAAATGTTAAATTCTTTCAATATTACATTTTGCATTGTTATTATGCACGCGGCTTTAGGGTGGCCCAAGGGCCACTCCGGCCGCATCTTTACCTACTGTCAAAAAAGGAACATGATCAACAACACAACAGGATCCTAAGATCCAATGTCAATGTCACGAAATTGTTCCTTCTGTTCATTCAATTTACAATTATAATGATTTCACTAGATTATTCTAGTAAAACAGTTATGCCATCAAAAACATAACTTGTAAAAGAACCAAGTCTCGCAACCCAGCTCTTCTACCGTAAAAAGTTGTGAGATCCATGTAATACAAAGTCGGTTAATTTATTCAGTCCCTAATGAAGGGTCCTTCCGTTTTAAGTTATTACGTAATTAGCTAACCTAACAACATCTTATAGTGACCATATCAATACTAAAAATCTTTTATATTTTAAATAAATATATTGACTTGGCCATCGCATCGCATGATGTAATGTTTCTCTCAAGTAATACATATTATATTAAATTAGTTTAGTGCGATTGCAAAGTCTATTTATTTAAATCATAAAATAATTTTAATATTGATATGATCACTATAAGATCTTGTTAGGTTAGCTAATTACGTAATAACTTAAAACGGAAGGACCCTTAAGTAGGAACTGAATAAATTAACCCACTTGGTATTACATGGATGTCACAACTTTTTACGGTAGAAGAACTGGGTTGCGAGACTTGGTTTTTTTTACAAGTTATGTTTTTGATGGCACCTCATTTCTTTTTGTAGATAGTTATATCTAGGTACCTATCCTCACCAATTATTACATTATATTATACATATTATATAGGTACACTGATTCATTCACTGTAAATTTAACATTGTAATCCTATATATTTATATGGGATTACAAAATTATTTATGCAGTTGGTGTATCCCAAAAACTGGACCGCAATTGCAAAAATATTTTAATTTTTCCTTGATTTATATACTAAACAATAGTATTGTTCCAAACTTGAAGCTTCTATGTCTGCTAGAAGTGCCTTAGTGTTTTGATGATCAATCAGTCAGTGAGTGACAAAAT
>JAVANC010000017.1:3324602-3350734 GCA_033319125.1 Parnassius glacialis
TAGACCAGACCAAGAAATTAATATTCAAAAACTGAAGGTAGCCGGGCTAACTATGACATCGGAACGTCAAACACCTCAGTCCCCCGTGACCATGGGTGTTGTAAAGCACCCGAAACGTTGGGAATTAAAAAGTTAAATTAAACGCGATAAAATCCGTAAAAATTAATTTCATTTAATGTGTAGTCTTCGCGTAAATATAAGAAATCATTAATTGCCTTTTTAGTCGAAAAACCAACCTAGTATCATCAGCAAATAATACTATATCAAGGTTATTCCCAAGTTACGTAAGTCATTAATATAAACTAAGAACAGAAAGGGACCAAGAACTGAGCCCTGAAGAACACCCATAGATACTACCGATCCGGAAGAACTGCATTCATTAATAACAACTGTTTGGTTTTTATTATTTAAATATAATATAATAAGTTTAAGCTCTATGTCTTTAACACCATAATGATGTAGCTTCTTGATAAATTTCTCATGGTGAACACAATCTAAAGCGTTGGACAGATCACAAAATATACCCAAAGCATCTTCTGAATTTTCTCATGCATAGAAAATGTGTTTGATTAGCTCGACACTGGAATCAGTTGTCAAGCTAACCCTTGTAAATCCATACTGATTATTATGGAGTAATTTATTTACATTAAAAAAAATCTTAATATTTGATCTAGAATAATTTTTTCAAAAATTTTACTGAGTTTGGTTGATGTTTATACCAGACGTCACACTTCATTACCTCGCTCGCTTGTTTTGCTCTGTGTCTGTGTTTACCAATTAGCCTTATTAGCAACATCAACAACAAGAGAGGTACCCTTTTATTCACTTCCTAATACTTTTAAAATAAAACTAAAGACACTCAGCACACTCATAAAATAACATCATAACAACATACCAGAGACTTAGCTGGTAGGCGGCGATAATGGTCCATGAGAATCTATCATCCCATATAGACTCTCCCCCAAACGAGCCTAAGTCATAGTGGTGATGATGGGCAAGGTCAAGAAGATCTCTTGGCCTCAGATTGATGGTATATTCTCCTATTTTAAAGATTTAATATCTTACCGTGTTCTGAAAGCAACATCAAATTTGCAAAGCGTCTTACTGTGATCACTAACTAAATCTGCTAAATCTGGTTGAAGTAAATAAATTTTCCAGTTAATCACATCCACTAGTGAACTGTTCCTTTTTCATCATCATCAGTACGTGAAAGTCCACAGTTGGTCAAGGGCCACTTCCGTTTTACTTTCGACAAGCTGATCGACAATTGTAGTACCAGACGTGTCTTTTTGAATATCTCGTATAATAATAATAATAGACCACTATCGACAGACTGCTTTTTAATAGGCAGGATTTTACTGGAAACGAGGTATTACATCTTAGACCTCAGGGGTGACATCCATCCATTTACAGCCTATAAAAATCCACTTCTGAACGTAGGCCTCCGTCATTTATTGTCTCATGGCAGATCTGGCCATATTTGCCATGGTTAGCAACCGCAGTTTTTATTATTTTAAGTTGTTGTCAGAAAGGTGCTGCTGCTCATTTCCTGTTTCACTTTCCCTCTGTCGCCTCTTACGACACTCTCGGGACGATGTGGGGTAATGGATATTCTTACACCGCCATTACGCAATTATTTGATTCTTAATTGAGGAAAATTAAAGATATTTATGGGTCACAGATTCCACTTACTGAAATATGTGCTCGCTTGACACCCTAATTCTATAAAAAAGTGCGTTGGTAGACTTTGAATATCCTCGAAATATTTTAATATTCAGACCTGCATGTTCCTTTACGATATTTTTCTTCACCGAGCACGAGTTAAACGAGAAATTAGTATTGCAGTTTACAATTTCATTTGTCCCGATTTCTTCGTTCGATAGTCCAATTGGATGGCAATCTAACACGACCGAAGACAGATCAGGCGCGGAATCGACGGCTTTACATTCTTTGCGAAACATGAAAGTGATACGTCGCCAACTTCCTTCTTCGGGTAGCTATTGAGAATTTCTTGAGAGAATAACACAATAACTAATTTTGGCAGGTACCACACGATTTTTAAACCAGGACCATATATTCAGCAGTCAAACTTAGGAACACTAGACCGACTATACACTTAAATATTTGATATATTATATTTAATTGAAAAATTTACTGAAGAAAGAGGCGATATATTAAGATTAAGAGCACCTGTAACTAACGAGCACAGCGTAGATATATGAACGTAAAAGATACAACAGCGGTGTGTCAGGATCTTGCCAAATGAAAATCCGTAGACTCTACCTACCCATTTAAAGGATGGGCACGAGAGTTCATAATTGTAATAATAATTAATAAAACATCAAATTTTTAATATTGTCTTGTTATATCTTCCATATCCAAACCAAATGGAGTGTCTATGAAAATCTTGATTTAATATAAAAAGCTGGAGTGATTAAATTAGTCTGTGCACTGCTCACACTACACAGATTATTATCGGTACGAAGTTTTGTCAAAATAGAATAATTGATTTTGGAGTAGAAAGCTATAAATATCGCATCGGAATCAGAGTTTTATAATTTTTTTTGTGTATAAATGATATTACAAAATAAAGGTGAAAAACGAGCACACAGACATCTCATTTTAAGTGGATGCTATGGTCTATATATATCTATATCTATTTATGATTAAGCATCAAAATGCACATGCTTTGTGACTCTTGAGGAAAATATGAAACAAAGCAGCATCAACCCTTTCCCTGTCAAATGAACTACATACGGTTCATTGGTATTGTCTTTGTATTGTGCAGTAGAAGTGTTAAACTGCTATTTTATACTTTTATTGTGTGATAGCGTGGTCTATCTCCGGTCGAGCCGACCCATTCATAAAACCAATGTATAGCTACAGCTCCGGTCGAATAAAGTAAACAAAATAAGTTGCTTTGAGATTTATTGAAAATTGTTCCTTCCCAGGAAAAAGTTAACAAAATATTTAATGGATTATTTTCGCTTAATACTCGTAGTTGTAACTTTTGTACTCCCATTTTCGGACACGGTCGCAGCAAATGTTTGGTCATAACATAAAATTCCATAGAGGTATTTTCGTTAAAACATTTCAAGTGCTTTCACGTAACAAAGTGAGCACGCGGCTGGCTCAGTAGCTCATTAATTATAATGGATCAGTGAACTGGTATTCAATGCCTGTTTTATGAACTGTGAAGTGTGTATCATTTTCATAACGTTATTGCGTACAATGTTTCTATGAAAAAGAAATTTCGTTTCATTGTCATGTTTCCAATTTCAATGTTTATGTTATCTGACGCCAAAAAGAGAAAAAGGGGTTTGAATCATTCTGATTTCTTTTAGGAATATGACTGACCAGGGTGAGCAATTGTGTGATTAGAGAAAATGTGGTTTGCAAGATAATGTTTTGACCATCATAGGATTAAGAAAGGAATGCTTCGATGGTTTGGTCATGTGGAAAGAATGAACGAGGACAGAGTGACAAAGAAAATTTATAATAATAATAATAATAATATTTATTTATTTCTCCCACTTTTTATATAGTTTCATTTCTTACATAAATAGTTTAAGAGTTTTAAGTTGTTGTGGGAGACAGGAGCCCAAACTAGGTAACCCTGTGCTATGGGTCTCCTGGCTCCCCCTCTTGGCTTTTTTACAATTCGATGAATATATACCTAGACATGAAGTGAGCGTTGCCTGTGAAGATCGAATATAAGATTTTTTTAGGTGAAAATAACAATAAAAGGCATAATGAATATATAGTATAGCATGAAATATGTTTAAAATTGAAGTATATAATCAAAATGTAATATAAAAGCATATACGTATACATATATAAATATACATGTGTGTGTGTGTGTGTGTGTGTGTGTGTGTGTGTGTGTGTGTGTGTGTGTGTGTGTGTGTGTGTGTGTGTGTGTGTGTGTGTGTGTGTGTGTGTCTGTGTGTGTGTGTGTGTTTCTATCTCACTATTCCGCTATTTCAGTAAATTCTCTGTTTCTTCGTAATCTAACCTCATAAGCCAATCTGTTAACTTTTTTTTACATTTATATTTTGTTAGTTGAAAAATTGAGTGTTGTCTATTAATTTTATTATATAACCTGCCTATTCTGTACCCATAAAACGTTTGGGCGAAAGTAGATTTTGCTTGTATCGTTTCGCATACCTCATAATTTCTTCTCCTGGTTTGTATTAAGTTAGGTGTGAACTCAGTGCAAGTGTGTTTTTTTAAAATTGTAGACAATATATATAATTGCCGCACTGTAAGCACTTTAACTTCCTTGAAAAAACTGGTAGTTGAGAATAGTTTTGGCTTTAAAAATTAATTTAAAATTTATATTGCGCATGTGAATAACAGAGTTGAGAAGGGATGCCCTACACAAAATTTTATCAACCAAATTTACGCTATATTCAAAATTGACCAGATTAGGAGTACCCTTAATCGTAGAGCGTGTATGCCTAGATATATGGATGTAAAAGAAGCAACGAAGACTCTGCCTACCCCTCTGGGTGCCAGGCGTGTGTGTTTATGGTATGATTTCTTCTACTGCGCGAATACTGTAGGTAGATTTAATAAAACTATTTAGGTGATCGTGAGTGATACACAGAACTGGAGTCGGGGGGAGTTTTATGTTATGGAAAATAAAATGCAATTAATTCCGAAAACTTAGTTTCATTTAAAAATTTTGCGTTAAGTTGAAATACCAGGTAAGTTTGAATGTATACACAGTATTTTATTTTATTAAAAATCTGTCTTCTCGGCAGCTCTTGTTACCAGTTTTCTTGTTCAAATTATGTTAGTTTTCAGTTTGTTAACCAAATTAAATTCCGAATTCTGAAACTAATATTATCACGCTTACCCGAATGACTTGGTCAATGTCAGCTTTGTTATGCGACCCTTTTGTAATTAAACTTACTGTGCAAAGTGAACATTAGGATTAAGTTAGATTGTCCTATTAACTATCTCTTTAAAGTGGATATAAATTAAAAGTTATTGTGCTTTCTCAATGAGAGGCCTAGTAGATCAGGAGTAAGGCGCACCCCGTTAGTGTAATAGTAGTAGTTTGTAATTATAAGTGCGTAGTTGCCATCGAAGCATATTTTTTGTAGCATGACTGTATAAGAGTCTTATAGTCGAGCTCTAAATCAGATGAAGCTGAAAAAGCCAAAAGGCTAACGGCACTAACCGCACAGAATAAAGATACCTACTATCGTCTCATCATTGAGACATGTCGCGTCAAAGATAATATGTCTATATTTTCCAATATTTGCCACGCTTGGCAGGTTATTTAGGAACCGCAGAATTTAATGATTCTAAGTTGTTATCAGGAAGATGCTGCTGCCCATCTTGTGACCTTTCAAGAATAAAGAAGTAAGAGAGAAGTAAGAAGATTGCAAGTAAGCAATTACGTTAATTGGAGATCGCAATATTACACGAAGCAATATAAAATTACTGTAACTTCATTTGTTTCATTGTTAATAAAAGTTCAGTACCTGATAAAGGCCCTAGAAATTTTCAGTAATTGCCTTCTCCGGTTAATATATTATACCATTTAAATATTTTTCACGGCTCGTAGATTCTTACATTATTTAAACTTAACGTAATTAATTTCCGCAAAGTTGTTTTTATAGAATAATGTGACTAACGAGTATACAGTCCACGTAAAGGTAAGTGGATATTGTGGCCCATAGACATGTACATTTACGCTCAATTAAAAATCAAAAAACTAAAGCGTTTTAATCTCTAAGGACTAAGATTAAATGCTTTGTTTCCAGTGGAAAGGCTATCGGTTCGCTTCACTCTCCATATGAAACACAGCAGCATTAAGTTGATATTTAATGCCGGTATTCTGTGTGGGTGTGGTCCTTCACCAATCAAACCAACCTATTCGTGCTACAGCCATAATATAGCTGTAGCGCGACTTAATCACGTATAAAGTAACATCTTATTTCAAAAGTATAAAGATGCGTATCTATGGGTACTTTACTACAGTAATATAAATTGAAATAACTAGTCTGCAATAATATCATCATTCTACACATATTCGTGGCGACATTTGATCAAGGAGCAAGGGCTAAATCCCTCCAAGTATCCAAATATAAATCCTGTAAGATTGATTGAGAGGTTTTGTTTTAAAGCTTTGCAGTGTCTTATATAGGGTTCTTCTTATAGGCACTATAAAGGTTTTAAAAGACATTTTCTTAGCCATTAGTCGATTAGATTTACAAGTCTGTTTCTAGGTGAGTGTGTCACAAATTAGTTATGACCACGAATTTGTTAAACATGTCAGTAGAAGTAAACATTTTCAAACAATTCACAGACTGTTACTTTCTGGTACTGCGAGTATTATTTACCTGTCACGTGTGACTATTAAGGTGAATTCTTCCATACCAATGAAGAGGCTCATGTAAAGCAATGGACTTTTACGGATTGATGATGAAGAAGACGATTTTATGTAATAAATTCTTACATAACATAGAAGTAATGCGATAGCAAACCCCAGGTGGATTCAATCCAATGCGTAGTGGTTATGGAAAATTCAGGTTATGAGGCACCTAATCTTAGTCCTCAGGGGATACAACGCGGCTGCAGCCTTTTTTTATAGGAAAGGGTGACAAAAGAACACACAGTCCACCTGATGGTAAGTGGTTGCTGTGACTCATAGACCTCTACATTTATCCTCGTTTGCGAATCAAAATGCAGATGCGTTGTCACCCGTGAGGACTAAGATGGAATGCCTCTTTTCCGGTAAAAAGGGTCTTCGGTTCTCTACACTCACCATACGAAACAGAGCAACATTATGCTACTATTTGACGCTGGTATTCTGTGAGAGCGTGGTCCTTCCCCGGTCGAGTCGACCCATTCGTGCTACAACTATACTACTAATTAAACGGCAGCATGGCTCTACCACGTATGATATTATTTAAAATACTATCAATTTTTGGTTTAAAGTTAGCTGCAGGTGTCCATGGACTTCAGTAGCTTTTAATAGGTGGTAGAGCTATGTTCCACCAGGGAAAGGCAACGCTGTCACAAAATATAAGCGTATAATAACAGCTCAATGCTGCTGTGTTTCGTATGGTGAGTATAAAGTGAACCGGAACCCTTCTTACTAGATAGAAGGCATTGCATCCTAGTCCTAAGAGGTGACAACACATCTGCATTTTGATTCGTTACATTCAGATGGACTGTATGTTCGTTTGTCACCCTTACTTTTATTAAAATAGCTTTCCGTTAAAATGATTAATAAAAAACTAGACCATTACATAACTCCTTAAAATTATTTAATTGTGAATGTATTTAGCCAGTACTGTATTATTATAATACTTTAGTTAAAAAAAAATGTTTTACTATAAATTCTATTACTAAATCAAACAAGAACAAATTGGAATTATGTTGGGGATCGGAAAAATGAAAAGTACCCTTACTGACGAGCATGTATGAGTAAGTGCGATAGGATATGAAAGGAGCTGGAGAGGTGTGTCAGGATCGTGCCAAAACGTAAATCTCTAATTACTATCTAAACCTCTGAGCAGCAGGCGTGAGAGTATGAACCCTAATAACATACATTTACATACCAGGGTGGTCTGAAAAGTGTCTGATCTCAACGTGAAGATGGCAGCACTCGTCAATAAAAGCTAGTGAATGCAGTTGTGTATCTTTTGACAGTTACGCACCAAAACTTCATCTATTTTGGCATGCGTAGTTGTTTTTTGAAAGTCGTTTGAGTGAGTTGATGTGAATGGTTTTGTAAAAATGAAAAAAAAATTGAGTATCAAGCTTTCATTAAATTCCTAACCTAATTTTAAATCACTCTTGTAACAAGCATCGTACAATTGTCATTTATTGTAATATTTGTGTAATAAATTAAGTTGAATTAATTTTTTTTTTGGTGTCTACCCTGCAGCTGAACGTACTCGTAATTGGGAGAATATAACACAATAGTGTATTAAATTATATCCTGAGTGCTGACGTCATAAATGAATTCTCATCCATCCACCTATTTTGTTCCATGAGTGAAGTTAAGAGGCACTAACTAACGGTGTAGTGGCGGTATAAGAATATTCACCATCCCATATTATTCCGTGAGTCTCGTAAGACGCGGAAGAGGGAAACTGGAAAGAGAAAGGGGCAGTAGCATCTTTTTTTATTTATGTACACACAACAAGATACAGAAACAGTCTTATGGTGAGTTTGTACATAGGTTCTACTTATTCCATAATTTGTTGAAGTATCTTCCAATAGACCCACAAAGGAAAATATATTAAAAAACAAACAAACTTAGTGCGTACAATACTAATACTACTATAAATAATATACTAAAATTTACGTAAATAATATTAAATGATACTACAATCTATAATATAAAAATGAATCGCTGAATGTGTTACTAAGCGCAAATCTTAAGAGCAGCTGAACCGATTTCGCTAATTCTTCTTTTACAATATTCTTTGGAGTACGAAGATGGTTCTAGCGGACAGAACATTTTAAAAAATAGCCTGAAAAAGTCTAAAAGCAACACTTTTCTATAAATCCAAACAAAAGAATCGTAATAATACTTAAACGTCAATTTGAACTTTAATACAATACCATAAAATTTAAGTGTTAGTGGAGGGTTCCGGGAAGGCAAAACGATTGAGAGGCGTTAGTATCGTATAAATATTATATCGTATCGTATCGTATAAATCATCATCATCATTCATCATTACAGCCTTTCATAAGTCCACTATGGACAACACATAAGTGGGCTATGTCGGTTACTTTGGTTCTACTGCGGATATACTCATTTCCAAGTTTATCACGCAGAGAAACCCCGGTATGAGGCTGCCACTCGAGAACCTTTCTTCCCCATCGGTTGTCAGTTCTTCGAGCTATATGGCCAGTCCACTGCCACTTCAGCTTACTAATCCATTGGGCTATGTCGGTTACTCTGGTTCTACTGCGGATATCCTCATTTCTAAGTTTATCACGCAGAAAAACCCCGAGCATAGCCCTCTCCATAGCTCGCTGAGTGACCTTGAGCTTGACCTTCCTCATACGGCCAGCAGTGAAGGACCACGTCTCAGATCCGTAAGTCATCACTGGCAACACGCACTGGTTGTACAATTTCGTTTTAAGGTTTGAATGTATGTCTGACGAGAAGATTTGTCGGTCATAGTTTCCCGAACGCTGCCCAGCCGAGTTGAATCCATTGATTGACCTCTTGGTCGAAGTTAGACTTACCTAGTCGGACTATTTGTCCCAGGTAAATATACTCGTCAACAACTTCCAGCTAAGTGCTCCCAACAACCACCGGCATAGGTGTGACTTGGACATTAAACATGATCTTTTTTTTGTCCATGTTCATCCTAACACCTATTCGTTGGGAGACACTGTTGAGGTCATTGAGCATGGTGCTTAGAACCTCCAGCGATTCTGCTATTAGGACTATATCGTCGGCAAATCGAAGGTGAGTGATGTACTCGCCATTGATGTTAATACCGTATGCTTTCCAGTCCAGAAACTTGAAAACGTCTTCCAATGCAGCGGTGAAGAGTTTCGAGGATATAACGTCACCCTGTCTTACACCTCTCTGCAATTGGATAGGTTTCGTACTCTGGTTCTGTACTCGGATAGCCATCGTATCTTAGCTGCACAAACACTTCAGCACTTCGGTATACCGACAGTCAATTTGGCACCATTGAAGGACTGCAGCACCGCCCAAATTTCGACGGAATCAAAGGCTTTCTCATAGTCCACATACGCCAGACATAGTGGCAAATTGTACTCCTCGGATTTCTGTACAATTTGCCGAAGGGTATGTATGTAGTCTGTGGTGCTAAAGCCCTTTCGGAAACCTGCTTGTTCGGGAGAATGGAAGTCGTAAATTCTGCGCGCGAGACAATTTGTAATTAGTGATTTCTTATATTTACGCGAACACTACACATTTAAATAAAACTAATTTTACGGATTTTATCGCGTATATTAACTTATTTTATATTTCCGACGTTTCGGGCACTTTTCAGCACCCATGGCCACGGGGGGGACTGACGTGTATGACGTCCCAATATCATAGCTACCTACCTACCTTCAGATTAAAAATTATTTGGGATTTAATTTTATTAATTATGGGATCCCAAGCAGATGGTAGCACCCAACTATCTTCTATATTGAAATTAGGATGTTTTTTAATTTCAATAGCCTCGCGAATCATCCTGGGGAGGAATCGGTGTTCTTTAGCGAGGATTTGTGGTCTATCAAATCTAATGTAGTGACGGGGGCGATCCTGTACGTGTTCACAGACTGCAGACTACCCGGAACGTCGTTTCTTCACACCAGCTATGTGTTCTTTAACGTGGGTTTTTATGGATCTTTTGGTTTGTCCTATATAAGAGAGACCACATTCACAATCAAGCTTGTACACTCCTGCATCTTGCAGAGGAATATTACACTTGACTGATGGTAAAAACTGACTAATCTTCTTCGGCGGCTTGAAGTATGTTTTAATGGCAGCACGCTTCAAGATGTAGCCAATGTTGTCAGTGACACCTCTGACATATGGCAGTACAGCAGGCACTCGCTCGACTGTGGCCGGCTTTACTCGTTCACTGTGACGTAGGCGCGGGACCCGAAGCTTATTGTCGTGCAAAACTTGCTTGACGTGTTGGAGCTCGGCGGCCAGGTGTTTACTGTCACAGATCCCTCGTGCTCTCTGAAATAAAGATTTACCCACGGTAGCTAACTGTGAATTCACCACCATTTTTCATCCATTATTGTATCCATTATTCTATTACAGCCTAAATTATTTACTTTACAAATAAATTCCACAGCTAAACCTATGTTTAGCTGTGGAATTTAGGCTGTAACGGAATAATGGAGGTACGTCCTGCCTTTCCCTCTGAGAGGGTCATGCATTCCACATGTTTTCGAAATATTTTATTCCCCAGACATATATATTTCTAAATATTTTCCTTCACCTTCGAGCACGTGCTAAATCTGTACTTTTTTAACAACTTATTTGCCACCTACTGCGAAATTTAGAGCGAACGCTGAGCCCTTGAGTTAACACAGCTCAAAAAGTGGTAGGTTTTTAATGGGCCATATACCTGGCATACTGGTTAACAAAAGTTTTACCAATTACCAATTTTTAACAGTGGTAGAGCCACGCCGCAGCGTTTGCTGTCGCACGGATGGGCCGGCTCGAACCGGGGTGGTACCACGACCTCACAGAATACCAGCGTGAAGTAGAGGTTCACCTCTGCGTTTCGCTTGGTGAGTGCAGGTGGCCGGAGGCCCTTTCTACTGGAAATGAGGCATTCCATCTTATTCCTAACGGGTGACAACGCATCTACATTTTGAATTGTAATAGAGGATAGATGTAGATGTTTATGGGCCGCAGCAACCACTTACCATCAGGTAGACTTTGTGCTCGTTTGTCACCCTTATCCTATAAAAAAAAGAAATAAAAAAAAATCCAGGCACTGAGTAAAATGTGGTCAATAAAACACAAGGTCGACATGGCCTAACACAATGCATATTACGAGGGAGGAATAAGTCGCGCTCCAATGATAACGAGCTAGAAAATGCTCGCTATGCGACCTCGATATAACGAAATTGCATTTTAATTCTTAATTCTGCTCAGTAGCACTGAACACAGATGAACACAATTTCATATTTTAGCGTTTTATTACAACGCGAACGGGGTTTTCGAAATGTGTGACCATTGATTTAAATAGTGACACATATTAAAATTCCTGTTCCGAACGTAAAGTTTTTTGCGATTTTATTATGAGCGTCTAGATTAAACGTAAATATACGGCATTACTTGTTAGCGTTAATTACCATATATACTATATTCTCAGAAAATAATAAATTATAAAAGTTTAAAACTTATTATTTGAAAGTTCAATCAATAAAAAACCAAAATAAATTATTACATTTCATATTAAGATATACAGAACAAAGAAGTCAATGTGAAGCAACGTAATCATTTTCATTAACGTAACAAAAAGCCTTTTCGGAAACCGGCTTGTTCGGGAGGCCGAAGTCGTCATGTCTGCGCGCGAGACGATTTGTAATGACTCTATCTACTAAAGACTTCAGCTTCATTTCCCGTCTAACAGCTATGAGATTAAGAGTGTGATCGGAGATATTTGTGTTCTTCTGCGGTGGGTCTTGCAAAACTTAGCTACACCTTAAACCACATGGACAGTTTCCACGAGCTTGTTATTCATGTCGTTCACTGCATTGCAATCTACTAGGCACTGAAAACGGTTTTATAACTCGAGCTGAAAGGTTTCGGGACTTTGTATTAGAGCATGAGGGGGACGGAGCGTTGACTTCATTAGACGACACCTCTCCTACTCATCGTTTAGTTTCAGTGTGCCTCTAATCATTCGGTGATTGCTACCAGTTTTCACCCTCGCTATCACTGAGAATAAATATTCTTATGATTAATAAAACATCAAATTCGTAATACTGTCCTGTTACATCTTCCATACACACACCGAATAGTGTGTATATGAAAATCTCCATTTTTATATCGTGGAAAATAGCTACAGTGATCATTTAAAAGTTGGCGTAGAATCTAGCGTAGAGGGCTACGCTATTATATACTTCGCCGCAATAAAATTAAAAAATCAATTTGCTTTGGTGAATATGTATTAGCCTTGTTTAAATATTGTTAAATCTTACCTGTTCAAATTAAAATAAAAGTTTGGCTTTTAATTGTACAATTTATTAAGAAAAAATTGCAAATATAAGTCGTTCATAAAATAAATAATAATCAAAAAAAAAACTTAAAACACACTTTTGTACTCAACTAAACTAAAAAGTAGAAAATAATTTTCACTAAGTTTAAAATAAGAAAAAATTTATTAACATAAAAAAAATCATTTTATTTTGAAAAATCGTCGGGTGCTTTTTCAGACATTTGTATGATGACGATAATTTTACAAATATCCACAAAAATATTTACAATAAACGACATCACGCACCCCACGCTTTTTTACAATAAAATATATTTTTTTTAATATTTTTTACTATTTTCTTATTTTAAACTTATTGAAAAGTATTTTCTATATTTTAGTTCGGTTATCTTCAAAAGCGTGTTGTTTTAGTTTTTTTAAACTATTATTCATTTTATATTTTTTAGTGCGGCTAACTAAAAAGCGTGTTATTTTTGGAACAAAGTTCTTTTACGTGGCTTACAGTAGATTGAACTGGAAGAAATCCTAGTTATTTTATGGAATTAACTTTTTAAATTATTGCATTGTCATCGGTCCTTGATAAGTGTGCGAACTTTCAAATCAATCAGACGTTTTGAAGCGGATGAAAATCACATTCAAAAATTCCGTTACATAGATACATACCAAGCTAATAAAAGCGTGTTCATAACGACATGGAAAGTAGTTTAACTGGTTCAAACTGGAAATACTAATGTACCTAGTCAGGTCATAAATTCTGTCACATGTTTAATATAAAATATTTGAAACAAGTTTATTTATTATGTAACCATTTATATACCAAAATGAACTTAACAAAATATAGGTTCCTATGACACTAAAGTTTATTCAAAATGACCTCCGTGATTTTGAATATAGGCCTTCAATCTGCGCGGCCAGTCGTCTATCGCAGCACGAACGAGGTCCATGTCAATATCGGCGGCTTCCTTAATCAAGGATGTCTTGAGTGACTCCAAATTGGGATGAGGCTTTGAGCACGCCTTTTCCTCCAAGTATTGCCATATCTTGTAATCTAACGGATTCAAATCTGGACTGGAGGAGGGCCAGTCTTCGTTCCGGATGAAGTCGATTTCACGCGCCGCCAGCCATTCTCGTGTGCTCTTTGCTCTATGAGCTGGCGCCGAATCTTGTGGAATACCCAGTGCCTGTTATTGAACATGGTATGAGAAACAGGTTCCACAAGGTTCGTCAGGACTGTATTTTGATACGCAACTGCATTCGTTTTTACACCTTTTTCACAAAAATGTACCTCTGTTAAGCCCCAATAAGAAACTCCCACCCATACCATGAGCGAGGATGGAAAATGACCTTGTTGGACACGCGGAATACGGTTGCTCGCTTTTTCACTACTGTGTGCGTACACCTTATCGTTTTGTTTGTTGTAGCTCTCTTCTACGGTAAAAATTTTTTCATCCGAAAAAAGATTTTCCCGATATTTTTTTCCCGCATACCGCTTCAACAAAGCGCGGCATCTCTTCAGTCTCAGGTCCATTAGACGAGCATTCAAACGATGTCCTGTTTTTCTTCGATATGCCCGAAGCCCTAAGTCTTCATTTAACACCTTTTTACCGTTGTTCTGCTTAACCCCATCTGAAGGGCCAACAGTTTCTGCTTACGTTTGGGATTTCTTTGAATTCGCGCCTTCACAGCTTTTATCACTGCTGGAGTCCTAACAGACCGAGGACGACCACTTCTTGACCTGTCATCTACACTAGAGTCTTCATTGTATCGTTTGATAGTACGATAAACGAATCTTTTGGTTATATTCAAATTTTTCAGTATGTCAAAAATTTGAATTGGCGCATAACCGCAACGATGCAACGCAATAACTGCAACACGGTCTTCTTTAAGCGACCACTCCATATTTAAAAATTAGTAAAATTCTAAAAAGTATACAGTTTTATTTTCATGAACAATTCTAAATTCGAATTCAATAAACTTTTTTGTGGCCAGCATTCTAAAAGAAAAGTTTTTACTGTGTGACAATACTTATGACCTGACTGTGTATATAGCACACTCAAATATAATATTATATTATAATACTAATATTATATTATAGCATCAGCCGGCCGGCCACCTGCGCCAAGCCGCTTATATAAAACCGGTTTCTTAATGACCACTTCTGTGTAAACAATGTACCCATAACTGCTAACTAAAATTTTATTTTATGTTCTAATTAAATAATATATGTGTAAAATTATGTCAACGGATTGCTCAAAAGTGTCTCAACATCCAGACAAACCCCTAAGGGTACTTAAGATGTGTTTATGTTTATATTGTCCTTTTTTATTAAAAAAAAAATTTGGAAATCTGAGTTTATTTATAACTAAAATAAATTTCATGATAATAATATATTGACCGATCGGAACAATGCACGCTAGACCTAATGGCATCATATAACCATGATTCGCAACCCCTGTCGTTATAACAATAACGGTCCAGATCTAACCAACATTTCATTGTTCATTCATGGAATCGACGTGGCACCACTCATTGTTTTAAATTAATTTATGAACACGCAGCTCGATTGCATGCGCACATCATTGCCGCTCGTTATTCAATATTATGCGAAAAACAAAGATAAATTTTTCGGCTTTGAAAATTTGTTGTGCGTAAGTTGCCTCAATAAAATTTTATGCCCGTATGATCGGCCCGTACAATAGCGATGACCACAATTGAAAATATTATTCCAAATGTTCTGACTCTCCGTGTTGTATTCCAAACATTTGTTGTTAAACTAGCTACGGCTTTTATTATAATGTATTGAATGAACTGCTAATTAAATATAATGATTTTCGTAAGTGGAACAAAACACTTTTCTTTAATTTCCTGCCAGCCCATCTTAAGTCCATTTCTAAACATAAGCCTCCCCCGAAGTAATGCCACAAAGCCCTTGCCCTTGCCTCTGCATCTTCTACCAGGTATTTCGCTTACCTGTACAATTTCGAGAACTTTTCTTTCTTATACTTTGTAGACTTTTCAATCTTTATGCCCAATGCCATTTGAGATTACTGATCCGTTTCGCCTATTTGATGGAATTAAAATTAGAGCTTATATTGCTTAAATTGATATTTTAATTATTACTTAATTTTTATTTTTGTTAATAATTAAGATGATATGGCTTATTTGTCGAATAATAATCACAAGATGATATAATTTACGATTTCTTGTAACAAGCTGCAAGCGGTTGTGTAAATTAAGAAGTTGAGTGCTTGTAACAAAGATACAATAAAAAATCGAAATGGTGTCAATGGTTGTTATAATTACCGAATTTGGATACAGGGGCGTATCTCAACTAAGACTAGCCATTAGAATAAGACAAGATTTATAACAATTAAGAAACTTAATACGCCTATTTAAAAGTATATTTTTCATTGTCATTGATCAACATTATTCAAAAATTTAAAAAAATTAAATTATTAATAATTTAAAAATTTTATTTCGTTTAATACATTTTTTAAAAAAATAGTGCTGATGCTGATGCATAAGAGAAGATTAATAGCAATTAAGAAACTTAATACGCCCATTTAAAAGTATATTTTTCACTGTTTTTGATCGACATTATTCAAAAATTCTCAAAAAACTTTAATCCCACTACAAAAAATGTATTGTGCAAGCATTTCTTGCAATGGACTGTTGCGTTCATCAATTACATATATTTCTATTACTAGTTATGTTCGTGTTGCAGGATTCATTTGAATATATTAAATTTTACTATTAAATGTAATTTGAAATTAAACACTAAAACATTACAATGGAGTCAGAGAAAAAGAGGAATACGCCCACTATACTTCGCCCAGCTTTTTGCGCTCCGACATAATTTCATCTCATACGAGTTTGTTTATAAATATAAAAAACTCGATTTCTTTATCAATGAAAATAGCTAGAGACATTATAAAATAAGGGGACAAACGGTCTATACACATCTAGGTCTATCGTCGTAACAAAATTTAGATGCGTCGTGTCTCCTAAAAAATAATATGACATGCCTCGTTTCCAATAAAAAGCGTTTCCACTTCTCTACACTCACCTTATTAAACACAACAACATTAAACTACTATTTTATACTTATATTGTGTGAGAGCGTGGTCTTTCCCCAGTCGGGCCGACAGATTTGTGCTAAAATCAAAATAAAGCTGCAGCTCGGCTCTACTACCTATGAAATAAAATAAACCTATGCACTCTTCACCACGTTGACTATTTCTGTGTTAAGTTTCATCGAAGTCGTACAATTAGATTTCAAGAAGAACGCAATAAAAATTGTATCGGAGTCAAGGATAAAAACATTCCGCTCGGATAAACTAAACTAAATAAGTTCATATGGATTTTGCTTTAAGATTTATAGTAAATCGTTCCTTTCAAGAAAAAAGTCAACAAAATATTTAATGGATTATTTTCGTTTAGTCGTTGTAGCTTTTGTACTCCCGTATTCGGACACGGCCGCAGCAAATGTTTGGTCTAACATAAAATTTCATAGAGGCATTTTGGTTAAAAATTTTCAAGTGCTTCCACGTAACAAAGTGAGCACGCGGCTGGCTCGTTAGCCCATAAATTATAATGGATCAGTGAACTGGTATTCAATGCCTGTTTTATGAACTATGAAGTGTGTGTCATTTTCATAAAATTATTGCGTACAATGTTTCTTTGATAAAGTATTTATTTTTTTGCTATTTTAGATGCAAAAATCAAGCAATTAGTTTCTTTTTGTTTCATTGTCAGGTTTCCGATTTCAATGTTTATATTATCTGACGTAAAAAAAGAAAAAAGGGGTTTGAATCATACTGGTTTCATATATAAATATGAGCCTGAACAAGGTGAGCAATTGTGTGACTAGAGAAAAATGTGGTTTGGTAGATGATATTTTGAGCATCATAGGATTAAGAAAGGAATTCTTCGGTAGTTTGGTCATGTAGAATAAATGAACGAGGAAAGAGTGACAAAGCAAATTTATATTGCAGATCTGAACAGGTATTTCAGAAGGGGCGCACTAGATAAAGATTTATCAAATAAGTTGACGATATCTTGAAAATGGGCCAGATTAAGAGTACGCTTAACCGACGAGCATGTATGCGTAGATATATGAGTGTAAAATAAGCGAGACAGGTGTGTCATGATCGTGCCAAATAGAAATACGAAGTCTCTGCCTACCCCTCTGGCTGACAGGCGTGAGTGTTTATTGATTTCTTTTACTGCGCGAATACTATAAGTAGATTTTAGAAAACTAACTAGGTGATCGTGAGTGCTACAGAGAACTGGAGTCGTCGGGAGTTGTATATTATGGAAAATTAAATGCAATAAATTCCGAAAGCTTAATTTTATTTCAAATGTTTGCGTTCAGTTGAAATATCAGATAAGTGTGAATGAATACACAATGTTTTATTATGTTAAAAAATTGTGTTCCGTCCATTGAATTTTATGTAATACGTACTAGAGAAGCCATTTCAAACAAAAACTGTGTCCTACTCTATGTTTTCGCGCATGCGCGGGAGTAGGAGGGAGTAGTAGACTTTAATTTGATATAAAGTAAGATATTAATATAAAATAAATATACGAATTTAATATAAAATATCTTAATTTCATTTAAACAAACATGTTATATTTCTAAATAAAATGTAATAATAATTATTTTATGGAATTCACAAATCTACAATTTACGCAATATTTAGTTTGTACGGATTGCACTACAGTTCAGTTAAACATAGTCAATGTTCGGAATGGCTTCTCTAGTACGTAGTACATATAGTTCAATGGTTCCGTCGAAAAAGTTTACGCCAATTTTTTTCCGAATTGTGTACTAAACTCATGAATTGATGAGTAGTCTGATTATTTTTAAAATACTATCGCGACGAGATTCGCCACCCGTTACGTTCTGTCCCCCGGAGGGGGCGAAAAGTGGATTGCGGAAGCCCGTCTGGCTACATTGAATGTATGTGGAGGAATGAATGATAAGATGGATGAAGTGTGCGATATGATGCATGATAGAGGAATAGACGTGTTATGTGTAAATGAGACGAAACGGAAGGGAAAGGATGTCACTACACATGGCATGTATACCGCGTACTGGTCTGGTGTAGGCGAGACCAAGAGGGCATGCCAGGGAGTCGGTATCATCCTTTCAGAAAGAATGGGTCATTGTGTGAAAGAGTATGAATGTGTAAGCCCGAGACTGCTATGGATACGAATGAAAGTGGGCTTAAAGAAGTTGTTTGTTTTAGGGGTCTACGCCCCAGACATGTCTAAGCCCACTTATATCCGAGAGCAGTTTTGGGAGTTGGTAAGGATGGTGCTAATGAAATGAAGGTTAATAAAAATATTGTGATATAAGGCGATTTTAATGGAAGGGTTGGGGTGAGGAGGCTTGGTTATGAAAGGATATTGAGAACGTTTGGTGATGAAAGTATAAATGAGAATGGTGAAAGCCTTCTCGCCGTATGCGTGGTAAAGAGTCTTTTTGTGACGAACACTTTCTTTCGTCATAAGAAGATTCACACGTATACATGGGAAAGAGGTGATGATAGAAGTATGATAGATTTCATAATTGTTGACGAAAGAATGAGGAGCGCGGTGGTAGATACAAGGGTTTACCGGGGCTCTAACGTAGGGACGGATCATTACTTGGTCTTATGCCGAATTAATGGTCTTTTCAGACGTTGGAGGCATCGGACATCTGTGTCTACCACTGCGTTACAGCGTATAAGAACAGAGAGGTTACAAGATGAAGGTGTGAAAGAGAAGTTCAAATGTAGATTGAGAGAAAATATAAGTGGTGTGGCTGAATTGTGTATGAATGATTTAGACTTGGAGACTGTGTGGGATAATGTCAAGAAAGGTTTAGTGGATGCAGCTACCGAAGTATGTGGTGTAAGTAAGAGAAAGAATGAAAGGAAAAATAACGCGTTATGGTGGGATGATGAGGTACAGATGGAAGTTGAAGCAAAGAAGAAAGCATGGCTAGATTTACTAGCAACCAAGGCTAGTAATTCTAGCAGTATGAATGGTGATATTGAAAGGAAAAAGGCAGTCTTTAGACACCTAAATAAGAGAGTAAAAGAAGTAGTTAAAAGGAAAAAGCAAGAAAGAACGGATAAGAATGATAGAAGAATATCGGATAACTTCCAGGCAAACATTAAAATGTTTTGGAAACTCGTAAGAACTACCAGGGGACATTCAAAACAGCCTAGAATGAATGCTATACGAGACCAGAATGGCCGTATTCTGAATGACAAAATTTTGAGTTTAAGGAGATGGAAGGAATACTTTGAAAGCGTGTTTATGAGTGATGAGACGTTTGAATTAAATGAAATAGAAATTCCGGAAGAAGAGGAAATAGATAGAGATATAAGTATAGATGAAATAATGAAAGCAATGAAAAGTATGAAAGCAGGTAAGGCAGTCGGTTATGATAGAGTATCTCTCGAAATGCTAAGGGCTGGAGAAGGAGTGGTAGCAGACCTGCTGTACACCTTGTTTAATTTATGTTGGGAACTTAATCGGGTACCGGGAGACTGGTGCAAAGCCGTGATAGTCCCAATATATAAAGGAAAAGGATCACAGCAGGACTGTGAAAACTACCGTGGTATCAGCCTTCTTAGCATTGTGGGGAAACTATATGCTAAGGTACTAATTGAAAGAGTTATGAAAGAAACTGATGGAAAAATTTGGGATATGCAAGCGGGATTTAGAAAGGGAATGGGATGTACGGATCAGGTCTTTTTGTCAAAAGTTTTTGGCCAAAAACCAAAGAGTTTTTTGTGCGTTCATTGACTTGGAGAAGGCTTATGACAGAGTGGACAGGGATGTGTTATGGCAAACACTGAACTCATTTGGTTTGAGCGCTGGCTTGATACAGGCATTGATAGGGACTCTAGTGCCTGTGTCAGGATCAACGGGGCCTACTCGGACTGGTTTGGCATCCATAAAGGTGTCAGACAGGGCTGTGTGGCTTCCCCGTGGCTGTTCAACCTATTTATGGACAGTTGTTTGGAAAATTTGAAAGTAGAAGAATGCGGGTTAAGAATGGGTGAGTTAACCGTCAAACGCCTTTTGTACGCCGATGATCAAGTCATACTTGCGTCGTCGGCAGCCGAAGTTGCAAATGATGGTTACATTAATGAACAGGACATTAAAAGAAAAGGAAATGAAAGTGAACGCAAGTAAGACGAAAGTTATAGTTTTTGAAAGAGAAGAAAGTAAAACAATATGTGAAATAAGAATAGAAGGGGAATTGGTAGAGCAAGTAGATGAGTTTGTGTAATTGGGATGTGTGTTTAGCAGGGATGGTAGATATGATAAGGATATAGAACGACGAGTGAATGCAGGAAATAGAGTGAATGGGCTCTACACTCTATTGTGAAAAGTCAGAATGTGTCCAAAAAGGCACGTATGGCAATTCACAATGCTGTGTTAGTGCCTACTTTAATTTATGGTAGTGAAAGTTGGGTGTGGCAGAAGAAGCACGAGAGTAGAATAAATGCTGTAGAAATGCGGTCATTAAGGAGTATGTTAGGGATGAATCTGAATGACAGAGTGAGAAATTGTTTAATAAGAGAAGAGTGTGGTTTGCAAGATGATGTTGTGACCAGAATTAAGAAAGGAATGCTTCAGTGGTTTGGTCATGTAGAAAAAATGAATGAGGAAAGAGTGACAAAGAAAATTTATGTTGCAGATGTGAACGGCAGAGTCGGGAAGGGTCGCCCTAGGCGAAAGTTTATCGACCAAATTGGCGATATATTGAAAATGGGCCAAATCAAGAGTACCTTTAACCGACGAGCGTGTATGCGTAGGTATATGGATGTGGAAGAAGCGAGAGAGGTCTGTCAGGATCGTGCTAAATGGAAGTCCGTAGTCTCTGCCTACCCCTCTTGGTGACAGGCGTGAAAGTTTATGTATGTACTATTGATGCTAAATACACTCAGCAGCTCTTGTTGCCAGTATTCTGGTTCAAATTTTGTTAACTTTCGTTCGTTCGCTAACAAAATTAGATTCCGAATTCTGAAACTAATATTATCACGATTACCCGAATGACTTGCTCAATGTCAGCTTTGTTATGCGATCCTTTTGTAATTAAACTTACTGTGCAAAGTGAACATTAGGATTAAGTTAGATGGTCCTATTGACTATTTCTATAAAGTGGCTATAAATTTGAACTTGTAGTACTTTCTCAATTAGAGCCTTAGTAGATCAGGGGTAAGGTGCACGCCGTTAGTGTAATAGTGGTAATTTGTAATTTTAAGTGTGTAGTTGACATGCGAAGCATATTTTTGTACTATTACTTTATATAAGCCTTATAGTCGAGCCCTGAGTCAGATTACTCTGTAAAGCCAAAAGGCTAAAGGCACTAACAGCACAGAAAACATACCTAAAATATCGTCTTGTCATTGAGACATGTCTCCTCAAAGATAATATTCCCTATATTTTCCAGTATTTGCCACCCTTGGCAGGTTATTTTGGAACCACAGAATTTATCATTTTGAGTTGTTATCAGGAGGATGCTGCTGCCCATCTTGTGACCTCCCAGTAATGTTATTGCACGTAAGCAATCACGTTATTTGGAGATCGCAATAATAAAGGCCCTAGAAATTTTCAGTAATTGCCATCTTCGGTTAATATATTATACCATGTAAATATTTTTCACGGCTCATAGATTCTTATATTATTTAAACTTAACGTCATTAATTTCCGCCAAGTTTTATTATAGAATAAGGTGACAAACGAGTATACAGTCCACCTTAAGGTAAGTGGATATTGTGGCCCATAGAGATTTACGCTCAATTAAAAATCAAAACACATTTACGCTCAATTAAGAATCAAAAAACTGATGCATTTTAATACTTGAGGACTAAGATGGAATGCTTTGTTTCCAGTAGAAAGGGTATCGGTTCGCTTAACTCAACATACGAAACACAGTAGCATTAATTTGATATTTAATGCCGGTATTCTGTGTGGGTGTGGTTCTTCACCAATCGAACCAACCTAATCGTGCAGCGAGACTTAATCGCGTATAAACAACATCCAATTACAAAAATATAAACATGCATATCTATGAGTACTTTACTACAGTAATATAAATTGATAGAACTACGATGCAATAATATCACATTCAAAACATACTCGTTGCGACATTTGAACAGGGAGCAAGGGCTCTCGTAAACATAAATTCCTCGAAGTATCCAAACATTAATCCTGTAAGAGTGATTGAGAGGTTTTGTTTTAAAGCTTTGCACTATCTTTTATAGGGTTCTCTTTATAGGCACAATAACTGTGAGTAGCGTCGCACGGCATCTTCGTGCGACGCTACTCACAAGCTAAGACGCTCTCTTCCGGGATATAAGAATGGCGTTTTGGTCTGTGAGCTGTTCATTTCGGAAGCGGCACTCGAATACATCAAGAGAAGAAACCTCAAGAGAAAACCATCAAGAGAGAAGAATTTATTCTTCATTAAAGACTCCGTTTGTGTATATAGTTAATTATTGAAAGCCGCATTGTAAATTGTTTAATACAATATAGTCTACAGTATCATCTTTTCTTTAAGCAGTCCCCTAGCGTAATATCAGATCAGTAATCAATACAGTCCACTTGTCCAGTAAATAAATACAGTCCACTTCGATCCCTTATATTCTTGGGTCTTTCGCCGCCGGATTAGAAGCAAGAATCCATTATATTCTTGGTCCATCGTCGCCGGATTCAAGCCAGAAGATTCAAGCCAGAAAATTCAAGCCAGAAGAAAGAAGGTAATTACAGAAGAAAGAAGGTAATTACAGAAGAAAGAAGGTAATTACAGAAGAGAGAAGATCATTACAGAAGGTCTTCAAGGAAAAAAGAAGTTCGTCGACGAAGAGAGAAGATCGTCGGTACTAACTTCTTCTCTGTTTCTTACGACTACGTCATATACGTCATAATATTGTCTGTTTCCAGACAATTCTTGTTTCTTAAACCGCGGTTACGCGGCCAGGTGGTTGCTCCCTAACGGTGCCAAACCTGTGACCATCTGGTAACGCCCTTGTGGCGGGAACGGCGTTCAATACGTGCGTCTATTTGAAGACGATCGGAGGTCGCAATGTGGGACGTCATGAGGAAGACACGAAGCCAGAAGACATGGAACGACGACGAAACGCCGGTAGGAATGCGGATATTCGAAGAAGCACCCGCGTCCCCGTCCGATTATCTCGCGTTGGCACAAGCGCCCCTCCACCGCGCCCCTGGCCCCGCTCGCGCCCGTATCTACGCCCGCGCCCGCGCCCCCGCCGCCGCGCCCCGCTATGTCCATGTCTACGACCGATCGTTTGGGAGAGGTTAGTACATCCGCGCCGCGCACAGAAACACTCGCCGCGATTATAGAAGATCTTCCGACAACAGAAACTAGTTCGATAGTACGTACTGTCACGCCGGTAACAGACGTTGTACATAGACCCGCGCCCCGCGCCCCGTCGGTCCGTTCAGTCCGTTCAGCCCCGGTCGACAGTTAGCGCGATAGCAAAATTAAAGCAAATTGAGTATAATGCCGCGGAGGAACTAGCTGCAATTAGAAGGAAGCAATTGCAACTCGAAGAAGATCTTATCAAAAAGAAATACGCCTAGGGACGTCGCTCAACTGCAGGAAGAAACAGATAGGGAAAGTCTAAACGAAGACGATTTAGTAGAGAATAGGGTGCGCATTGATAGGTGTTTAGAGAACGTAGAGCCTGTGCGGGGGGAGCCGCCCTACCGCCCGTCTCAGCCCGCGCCCCGCATCGAGATAGAGCAAGCCCCACCGGATAGGGGAATCGGTTACGACCACGCTGAAGATGCCCAGGGGAGGACGGTAGCGAATGATGTTCAACCGCGCTTCGTAGATACAATACAGAGGGACAATGGAGTCGCCGTAGAAATGAACCAGGTGGATCGCTGTGTACGGTTTACTACGCCGTCGCACGTCCAACGCCGCACTCTATCGCCTATACATAGATCGACACATCGCCATGCGGATCGTAGATCACCGTCGCCGTGTAAGGATGTAGGTATACATAGATCGCCATCGCCACATCGCCACGCGGATCGTAGATTATCGTCGCCGTGTTACAAGGATGTAGGTGTACATAGGTCGCCAGCGCAACAGCGTAGGCTAGAGGGAGATAGGGATAGAGATAGGTCGCTTACTCCGCGAGGATAAGAGAGGGTATAGAACGATAGCGGAAGCTTTAGAAAGCATGATTAGAGTCGAAGCAGACGCAGGACTGCCTATTTTTAACGGTTCGGCCGCGGAATGGTTAGCGGTTTAAAGCCGCGATGAAAGAATCCACGCGTTTATATGGATTCACAAATGCGGAAAATATGGCAAGGTTGAGGAATTGTTTACGCTGTGAGGCTAGGGACGTAGTATTGGCACTGCTGTTTACCGCAAAGAATCCAGCAGATATTATGCGAACACTGGAGCAGTGTTTCGGCCGCCCGGAAGTAATTATAGATCGTGCGTAAGAGGAATAAACCGCCTTCCGCGCCCGGGGTCAAACCGCCCGGGAATTAGATTCGTTCGCTATTAAGTTACAGAATATAGTGTGATGAGTCGCTCACGTCCGTAGGCTTCGACCACCTAATCCTAGACCCACCCTACACGTGTCCCCCGGGTGATGCTAAACGAACGACAAAAGCCGATAGAATAGACTCGTCTCTTCGCCGTATGGTAGCGGCGTGAAATCTACCACCCCTTAGATCGCACCAATGAGCCAAGAAGTGAAAGAAATGGCCCCGAGTTCGCGGCGCCCCTTTAATGGGGCAGGATTGCGAAGAATCTCCGGGGAGAAAAACCCGGCGACGAGGTTCACCATTCGTCACGTCCTGTCTCCCGGAGGGGCGAAAAGTGGATTGCGGAGGCCCGTCTGGCTACGCTGAATATATGTGAAGCAATGAATGATAAGATGGATGAAGTATGCGAAATGATGAATGATAGAGGAATAGATGTGTTATGTGTAAACGAGACGAAACGAAAGGGAAGGGATGTCACTGCACACGGCATGTATACCGCTTACTGGTCTGGAGTAGACGAGACCAAGCGGGCATACCAGGGAGTCGGTGTAATCCTTTCAGAAAGAATGGGTCAATGTGTGAAAGAGTATGAATGTGTAAGCCAAGGCTGCTGTGGACACGAATGAAAGTGGGCTTAAAGAAGTTGTTTGTCATAAGGGGTGTACGCCCTAGATACGTCTAAGCCCACTTATATCCGAGAGCAGTTTTAGGACATGGTAAGGTGGTGTTAATGAAATGCAAGGAAAATGAAAATATTATTATGTTAGGAGATTTTAATGAAAGGGTTGGGGTGAGGAGGTCTGGTTATGAAAGGATATTAGAAACGTTTGGTGATGAAAGTATATAATGAGAATGGTGAAGACCTTCTCACCATATGTGTGAAAAATAATCTTTTTGTGACGAACA